>JBBMKE010000009.1:18028983-18042335 GCA_037834125.1 Lippia alba | reverse complement strand
CTTTGTTAAATCAAATTTTGGTTTATTACTCTAACAAATAGTGTGGATGGGAGGGGGTAAATAAGTAAACTTTAGTCAAATACAACCCACCAAATTATGCTTGGTTGATTTAACTTAATCAATCAAATGTCTATGTACAGTGTATATGATAAAAATTTATTTAAAATGACGTTTGAAAATAAATCCAACCAATCTACAGATAGTATGAATCAATTAATTAAGCATGATTTGATCAGATTCTTCTACAAAATTATTTACATATAATATGCTCTTCTTGTAAGCAACTCTGGTTGGAGAATCTTCACCTACAAAGAAAATGCAATCTTGCCGTCTGGTGAAGCTTTCTATATGAAAAGGCTTTCTTTAGTTTTTTATTATTGTCATAAGCTATAAATAATATTAAAATATCTATTTGTTGGAAATCACGTTCAAACCTCATATACCTGAATTTTAACTATAAGACATAAGATTCAAGACATATAACAGCACCACGAGTGACATGCCATTGCATTTACACTATCTATATATGTTCCTACAACTTTTCACCAATATATATGAAATTTTAGTAGGATTGGTTAATAAGAAAAAAAGAAAAATTGTATATACTCACTAAATTTGAGCAATTGCATAACAATACTTGAAATATTAATATTCTTTTTAACCAGACTTCATTACAAATGTTGAAATAACTTTCTCGATATCATAACTTCCTTCTTAAAAAATAAAAGAATTTTTTTTTAATCATTCGAACTTTGCATATTTTTGTAATTTACCATCAAAACAAACTTTCATTACAAATCGTCATCCAATCTTTGCATTTGTAATAAACCGTCATCTAAAACTTCTTTTTTCAATTTTGGTAAAAAAAATTGACACGTGCCACTTTTATAAAACATACAGCTCATATCAAAACTACTTTTAGATGACAGTTTGTTACAAATACAAAGATTGAATGACGTTTGCAATGAAAGTTTATTTGGAGGGTAAATTATAAAAATGCGAAAAGTTCGGATGATAATTTTTTTTCCCCAAAATAAAAGATAACCTAATTAATTCATGAGCAACTCATTATTGGAAAATTCTAGCCCAGACCTTGGCTGGACCCAACCAATCAGAAAGAAAAGTGTATTACACTTGCCATTTGATTGGTCACTCTTCCTAAATTTTCCACCAATCACACGGTAAGTGCAAAACAATCACCCCCTCGTTACACCGATTTGACCGAGCCAGACTCGGGTTAGAATTACCCCTCATTATTATTGCTGCCGCAGGAGAAAAAGATCTACATCATTAATGGTAATAGAAAACAAATGTGATTTTGTTTGAAAAGTCTATTATTGGTATCACTCAGAGGTTATGAGTTATAAAAATAAAAATAAAAGATGCGCATAAATATATGAATCGTTTTTATATAAATTCGTTGTCATGTGAATACAACATGGAATTAGGGCGATTAATTTACTGAAATTTGAAAAGACAATACTATTATAGATAAATTAAACAAGTTATCAATCAAGCTTAGTTGCTAGGTTTGTAGTTTTGCACCAAGTGATCAGCAGCTGCTTCCATGATATCCACAAGCGGTTGGATCGAAACAAGCGCAGCAGCATTCGCAGCAGCTTCTTCTTTCACTTCATACTCTATCGTCGATCTCGTGATGCACTGATCCTCACTCCCCTCCTTCCCGAACACCTCGAAACGGACACGATACAAGCTGAAACCTAAATCCAGATACCCGCCCTCCATCACCTCTGCTACCTTCACCCGTTTCTCGTTGTCCACCACCGTGAACTTCTCCTTGTACGACACCATCCCCTCCATCTCTGTATGTCGTTTTTCCCCCAAATTAATCGGATGATAATTGATATCCACCATTTGCCGATTGATTTCGTTAGATTTAGTTAGAGTTTTTTTTTTTTTTTTTGTGTTCACATCTGTCATATACCTAATTAGTACTCCAAACCTTATGATTTGAAATGTCTCAAAGCGAACTTGTATTAAATTAGCACTCAAAACCTTACAGCCGTGTTGTTGACACGATCTTGAGTGTTAAGTTAGTGCTAATTAAATACAACCATATGGTTCGCTTTGAGACATTTTAACATAAGATTCGGAATGCTATTTAGGTATGTCACTGGATTTTTGATGCAATAAACTCATTTAGCAACTAAGTAGTTCAAGGATCGATTAACCAATTACCTGGAGGGAAAAAGAGCTCGAGGATGGTTCCGGCAGCCCCGTCGCCTTGTACGACGTCGATTTTGCTGATAACGTTTGGTACGGCTTTGGTGGCGATTTCGGCGAGGTGGAGGCCGCCGTAGAGCTTCCACGCCTCGGATGCGGGTACGTTCACCTCTCTCTCCTCCGAGATTGTTCCCCACATTTTTGCCTGTAATAATTTTGATATCAATGCAGAAGAAGAGGACCACCACGTTATATAGGAGTATAATATGGAGTTGATTAATAAAACCAACTTGTTCGTACCAAAATGTCTAAAAGAAAATGCCAAGATATGGCGGCAATCTGGCAGCGAATATTGAACTACAGATGCTTCCAGACAGCTATTTTAGCTCTAACTTGGTTCTAGTCGAAAATTCTGCCATTCCATCAAATTGGTGTAATGAGAGCAAATATTTATACTTATCACATGATTGATAAAAAAATTAAATAGAATGACAAATCAAATAAAAATTATAATATATTTGTCTTTTTAATTAGTTAGATTCAATCGAACCGAATTAATAAAAAATTAATTGAGTTCGAATCGGATCTAAGTATAATTTTTTAGTTAGGGACCTCCATTGTGCGCCGGCCTGGGTGGAACTCACGTCATTGCGATTTGCGCATTCGGAGAGTTTGAGGAAATCAACTTTGAGATTTCTTGTCTTCCTTTCTTCCAAATTCATTTCCACATGAAAAATACTCTCCAAGGTATGTGCCTTAATCAACTCATTTCCCTCCAGCCTAACTGATTCTATAATTAAGTGTGCTACTTATATAACATATGATTAATTTCTTGTTAAAATATATACATATTGACCTAAAATAAAGATAAAGTGTGTTTTGGTCTGACTTCAACCAATAAGTACCCAATAAGTACCGGTTCGGATAAACTAGATTCGGGCTAAAATTCTTTATAGTATTTTACAAGTTACATGGAGAGTAGAAATGATCGGGAAAACTAGAAAGATTTCATGAGATTATTAAGATATAGGGCTTTGAGTTTTCGAAATAATCTTGAAAATTATACATTCTCACTCTATGAAATTTTAATTTCAAATGTCTAGTAAAGTATGAAATTGAAGTTCTGTAAAAAATGTTTTATTTAAAATATTTCCATATATATGAGGTTATTATTTCATTCCAAACTCAGCTAGCTTGCACAATTGCGGATTGCCGGATTAACTTTGTCGTTGTTGCATTCACCTCATCAATTTTCATACCATTAAAAAAAAGTATTAGTTACTTCAGTAAATCGTCTGATATTTCAATTGTTTTATGAAAATTGACTTCAGTATTAGTTTCAATTTTCATAAAACAATTCAGTATTAGTTACTTCAGTAAATCGTCAGTAAATTGAAACAATTCGTCATTAAATTATTCATATCTCCTGATTTAGGGAAAAATCTTTATTTAGTCTCATCAAATTGAAAGAGGAAAAAAATAGACTCATGAGATTTATAAATCTAGATTTTTGAAAAAGTGGACAAAATATATTGATATTGTCAAAATCCGGCTATGTCGTGGACTGCAGACTTGGACTTCAAATTCACCCGAGAATTTGTAAATAAGGGAAGGACTTTGAAATTTTCTCAGCTGAAAACACAAGAACAAACGTGAGCTCAAAGGTCAAAAAGGGGAATATGGGGTTTGGACCCTTTTTGGCACTCCGACGCTCAAGTCAGAGACTAGTTCTGGGTCGAGAATGCGAAGTTAGTGTATTGCGCGTAAAGGAAAGCTTACCTTGAACCATCAGAGAAGATGACTTATATAGGTAAGGTTGATGCCCACTGCATGTGAGTACATCTTCCCAAAGGTATAGATCATGGTCTGCTGAAAAGGACGGGGGTGGTGGCCGGAAAAATGCCTTTACGGCAAAAGCACTATTCTAATCCCCGCAGAGATGCCTGACACAGTCCTTTGGGTAGCTGCAATTAATGCGCGCAGTGGTGGAGGGAATCTGCATTTAATGCGCCAGTAAGGTACGTTGTGGGTCGCGTTAGAACCTCGTTACCGACTCTCTGGATCGGAGATCTTTGTACGAAGGACGCTGTGATCAATTTCCCTCTGAACCAAGTACTAAGTCGGTCGCTAGGGAGGTCCTGGGTCGAAAGAGGAATCTCTGGCCATGTTGGCCACCACGTGGTGCGGACTTAGTGGTCCAGATAAGGAACCCCAGTTTTTCCTTATCATCTTTCCCCCCAATTCTATTGGTACATTTAAGTGCAATGGACTTTTTCTGGAGTGCGGTGGGAAAAATGAAGGAAGCTCGGGCTGCTCTACTTTTTACCGACTTGGGCTTCCTCGACCTACGCTGCGCCGAGCCAGGTCAAACCGAGCTGGCTTGGCCCATTGGGGCGGGGCTGTGGCGTATGATCCGCACGCATGCGTGAGGTGCAATTAATGGTCTGGGCTAGAAGCACTAGGGTTCCGCCTCCTCAGAGTAATGATTGCTCTTTTTGAATTTTGAGTGTTTTGTGCACGCTTCCTAAGGGGCGATTACTACCAGCCGTTTCTTGGACAGTGGGAAAAATGGATCTCCAATTGGTAACGGCTGTCAACTCAACACGTGGAAAGCTGAGGTCCTTCTCACTCTTGTAACTGCTGCTATACATTTTCCCTTTTTTTTCCTCCACTACTCTCAAACCCTAGAGCATAAGAGAGAGGACTCAAGCACTTGCAACATTCCAAACTTCATCTTCACAGATACTCTTTGGATGCCCTTAAGGTACGTCTCTTATACTTAAAAACTTTTTTTCCTCTTCTCTGTACACTTCCACACCCTAAAACAATGGCACACATAAGAGAATCCCATTGCCAACCCCAATACCCCGTCGGGATATCGGACCAAAAATCTAACTCAGAGACATCAGTGGACGTAATTGGGATAAAGGAGGCCGGTAGTAAGAAATGGAGCGACCCTAATGAGCCTATATACCTCCACTACCCATTGGTGGAGGGCATCGGGAATCTTGCTGATGAGGCTTCAGCGAGTGACTCACTTCCCACCGGAGCTGGGGTGGATGCGGAAGCGGCGGAAGAGACTGCGACCGAGATAGAAGAAATGTCATTGGAAAGCGGGTCCAGAGGATAGAAAGACGAGACCTCTGACTCTGATTCGGCTGAGGCTCAGGGGTAGAAGAAGAAGGGCAAGAAGAAGAAAGTTGCCCAAAAGTGCAGAACATATTACTATGAATTTTGGTAGCAAGTAACCGAAACTGAGAGGCAACTGGCGGATAACCGATTACCCGGTTGGGAGAAACTTAAAAGAGAATGTGAGGTGATTGTCCCCTTTCCTGACTATCATATGGGTGGCCCTCCGAGCGAGTGCATCGCAATGTCCCTGCAAGCGATCGAGTATAGGTTCCGACTTCTCCTCTGGGCTTTCCAGAAAGCTCTGTATAACCATCTGAAGATCAGCCCCATCCAACTGTTGCCCAACGATCAAGCATGGTGACTGCTTTCCAATTACTGATGAAACTATTGGGCCAAGTAGAATACGTGGAGCATTTTGAGGAGTTATTTGTGGCTTTTGTTGATGTAACCGCATCACCCAATATGAAAGGATATGTGAAGTTGCAGTCTCGATCGGGGAGTAAAATTTTTTATTCTGATAAAATCTCCCATGGCAAAGACTGGAAAGTAAAGTTGGTGTTTGTTTGTTTTCCTGGAGGCTGGCCTAATTTGAAGCATACATCGTGGAACGATGTCGGTATGACCTGTTTGACGTGGGGTCGGGTGTGCTCACCAAATACTCTAATGGCTACACTAAGGGGCGTCGCACCACCCGACACAAGAATTTTTAACAGCACCCACTTGCTCATAAATGCGGGGTTGGCGCAGGGTGTAAGAAGATAGTCGGACTTCAAGATTGGTAACTATGAAGTCAATTCACTTAGACCAAGCACGTTCCCCCCTCACACTCTTTCTCCAAATTCGACCCCTCATGGAGGGGTCTCCTTGAGTATTCATATCCTGTAGGTCTGAACTTCAGTTTTCTTTCATTTATAGGATCAATCATGGTGGCTGCTCTTGAGAAAGCTGCACTCCGCAAGATCAAAGAGCGGGAGACGCAATTGGCAAAGGAAGCTGCCAAGGAAAACACGATGGTGCTCCCCCCACGGCTGATAAGATAGCACTGAAGAAAGGGCTCTCTTATGCCCATACCTTGACCAAGGTCACTGCCGTGGCATCTGTAGCTGGCCAAGTGTGGGCTAAGGCCCACCAACCGACCCCGGACGGTCCGGAGGATGCGAGGGATAGCTTTTGGAAACCTTCTGCCAACCCTACTCCCATGGTAGCGCTCGTGTCGGAACCCACTGCACCACTTAAGGAGAAGGGTGCAGTCGAGACGAGCGCCAGAAACCCTAATTTCGACTCAGAGACTGCTTCTGGGACGTTCATGGACGGTGTCTCAAGAGGCGTCCCTCTGATAAGAGGAAAGCTACTGAGGGGCCGAGTAACGAGGCTCCCAAGAAAGTCACCCAGAATAAGTCTGCTGCACCTCCGAAGGGAAAGATCCAGATCCCATCCTTCCGTGCAGCTACCTCCCCAGGCTTCAAGATACTGAAAGGGGATTATGAATAAATTGTAAACATCCCCACTTTTGAGGGCCCCCTATACCGCTTCAACATCCCACCTCTAAAAGCAGACAGGTCGGAGAGGCAGATAGCGACCGGGGAGGTGGACTTGGACGTCTTTTCCATCGTATACCATGCGCTGCAGACGATCGCCGCCCACGAGGAGTTGGCCAAGGAAGACGACCCAACTCTCATTTATAACAAGGTGGCGATGTTGGCCAGGGTAAGTCACTCAAAACTGCTTACCATCTTTTATAGCTTAAGAGATAGTTTACTTTATTAGAAATGGATGTATTAGTTATTTAATACACCTATATCTATGTTTACTAAAATATTGTAAGGGCCCTATGCTATTCACAAAGCCCAAGAAAATGTAAGAATGCACTAGGCTAATTAACAACTCCAAAAAGGAGTTTTTAATTAACTAGGATAATGTATTGCAGTAAACAAATTAAATTGGGTATTTAACAAAATTTTAACACGGCCATATTAAATCCAACTAGATAATAACCCAAGAAAGTAAACATTTTCTAAATTATTTCCTTATCTAATTTTCCCTTCTTGCTTGCAGTTGATGGTGAAGGAGTTCCATACGGCAAAGCGCATGGAAATGGCCCAGAAAGCTCGTAGCAAACTGTTGTCGGAATGTGTCGGCATTCTGGATGCAATGAGTTTGAGGGAGGAGTGCGAGAAGGCCAAGAAATAGCATGAGGTAATAAAGAAGACTTACTTCGATAACTTGGAAAAGATGAATCAACAACTCCAAGCATCGACCCAGGAGAAGTCTGTTCTGAAGGCAGAGGTGGCAAAGCTGCTCGAGGAGAAAGAAAAGTTCTCATCTTACTTTTGCTTTCTCTCAACCTCATCTTGAGCAATCTGATAGTTTTGAACATCGGAGAACCAAAACACGATACACCTCTATTTCTCCTATTTTGATATTTGAACTCACGTTTTTTCATGTTTTCGACTTTCAATTAATTTCAAAATTTTCTCCAAATTTAATGTCTTGGGTGATTAAGGTCCTATTCAATGTCTAGCGAGCAAACCAGTTTAAAGAAAAAAACAGGTAAATACAACACAGAATTAGGACGAAGATACCCTTAAATATCTGAATTGTTTTTATCTATAGTATTATATTAAGTGAGAGGGCCTTAGAGTAACCGCTTTGGTCTCTTAGACTCTAAAATTTTTTTTTCTATTTTTTGTATCACACTCTCAACGTCTTATTTCTTATTTATTTCTTTTTTTATATTTCCTCTCACCTTACCGTCATTTTCTTTATTATATATTTCTTTCTTTTCCATATTTTAATTTCTATTTGTATTATCTTTTAATTTTATAATCATATTAAAAATAATAATATAAATTTTTTAATTTAATATATATTTAAATAATAATTTTATTTTTGGCACACATATAGGGTTTGCAGGATTTACCAAGTATAAATTCGCTGTCAAGTAAATACAACATGGAATTAGGGTGATTAATTTAGTGATATATATTTGAAAAGATAATATTATTATATACAAATTAAACAATTAATCAAACTTAGTTGCTAATTTTGTAGTTTTCCACCAAGTGATCAGCAGCGGTATCCATGACAGCGACGAACGGTTGGATCGAAACAGCAGCATTTGTTGCAGCTTCTTTTTTCACTTCATACTCTACCGTCGTTCTCGTGATGCACTGACTCTTATTCCCCTCTTTCTCGATCACCTCGAAACGGATACGATACAGGCTAAAACCTTGATCCAAATACCCGCCCTCCACCACCTCCGCTACCTTCACCCGTTTCTCGTCATCCACCACCGTGAATTTCTCCTTGTACGACGGCTTCCCGGGCGTCCCTGTTGGTTTGCCCCCCAAATTAATCGGTTGATATTGATCCACCATTTGCGGATTGATTTCGTTAGATCTAGCTAATTAAGTAGTTCAAGGATCGATTAACCAATTACCTGGAGGGAAAAAGATCTCGATGATGGTTCCGGCGGCGCCGTCGCCTTGTACGGCTTCGACTTTGCTGACAACGTTCGGTATAGCTTTGGTGACGATTTTGGCTAGATGGAGGGTGCCGTAGAGCTTCCACGCTTCGGCAGCGGGTACGTTCACCTCTCTCTCCTCCGAGATTGTTCCCTTCATTTTGCTTGTAATAATTTTGAACTTGTGGAGAAACACCACGTTTATATAGAAGTATAATAGGGAATTAATTAATAAAACCAACTTTTTCGTACCAAAAAGGTGCCAAATATGGCGGCAATCTGGCGGTGAATATTCAACTACGGATACTACCGTTAATTATTATTATTATTTTTTATATAAAAAACACCTATTTTCCACGAAGAGTTCTAACCCAAGCTGACTCGGCTAAATTTGTATAATGAGAAAATGAATATTTTACGGTTGTCGAGCTTAGTAAAAGGAAAATTAGTTAAAAATAAATAAATAAATATTATATATATATATTATATTTAATCAAATTTAAAAATAGGTATTTTTATCCCACATAAATAGAAAAAAAAGATTATCCCTTATATTTAGAAGTTATTTTTAAATTCAAAAAGTTTTATGGTCCAAAAATAAAATTAAGGGAGTATTTGCAAACTTTAAAAATAAGTGTTTATGGATAAGTACTTATTTTCAATCATTATTTAGTTTTATGTCATTAATTAAATCTTTTTTAGCTAATAATATTCTTATTAAGATATTAATATTTCTTAATTAATCTTTTTATGTCCAAATAGAATTTTATTGTTTATATGATCAGTACTTCTTTTCATTTTTTTATATATATATTTTTAATTCTCTTAATTCTTATAAATTTATTTATTTTGAAGCCATTTCATTTTAAAAAATTTCATTATTTTTTTTTCACTTGCATTTCATTTATTATGCATACTTATCTTATATAATTTTAAATTATTATTTTTATTAATGCATTATTTAAATTATATTATACTGCCGATAGTGATTTAAAAAATTTTAGGAATAAATATAGTAACTTGATAAACAATTAAAAGTGATTTTCAAATTTCAATTTTTCTCAACAAACATTCACTTTCACTGTTTTAACTATTGCAAATTTTAACGCCAACAGGGGTTGGTCCAAGCTGTAAATGGATTCATTTTTAAGCGCGAGGTCCCAGATTCGAATCTGCTTGGGTGTGCGTGCGTAAAAAATATATATATATATATATTGCAAATTTTAACAACTTTAACTTTTTCTTATGAAATAGAGTTTGCAAACATCCCCTTAATGATACACGTGGATTTAGTGCAACTTTAACTTTTTCTTATGGAATAGAGTTTGTTGCATTCTCTTGCTGTGGAGGATAGAGAAGCTTGTGCCGCTGTCTTGTGGGCCATTTGGTCTACCCGGAACAAGAAGCGCGAGGAGGGCTCATCCATTTCACCTGCGGACGTCATTACATTGGCAAGTACCAATCTGCTCAGTTATCATTCCATTGACAAAGAAATTGACAGCTTGCAGCGTATTCCGGGTGAAGTAAAATGGGAGAAGCCTAACAGAGGCTGGATTAAAATAAATTATGATGGTGTTGTGTTTGCCTTTAGTAACAATATAGGCATTGGAATTGCCACTAGAGATGAATTTGGTATTTGCGTGGGATGGGAGACGGACCGTAGACCTCATATAGCTGACCTGTTGGTAGCGGAACCTTGGCTACAGTAGCGGCATTGCGCTTAGCTCGTGATTTCGGCTGGCATAAAGTGGTGTTTGAGGGTGATTGCCTCAATCTTGTTAACAACATTCTGAGCTCTAATGAAGACTCTTCGGATATCGACAGCTTAGTCTTGGATGTCAGGCTTCTTTGTTCTAATCTTAGAGATGTTCGGTTCTCTTTTACTAGGCATGGTGCAAATAGTGTTGCCCACCTTCTTGCCCATAATGCGGTTTTGGCCTGCGTAGGATCGTTTGATATTCCGTCCTTTGTTTCGGACGTTGTTGCTAGTGAGGTTTAATTGTTGTTGCCTTTGTGGTTGGTCGTCAAAAAAAAAAGTAACAATAAATTATGATATGGTTTCAAAATAAGAACAAACGTAGAGAACAATTGTAAAACTTCTTGTAGAAACGTCGAATAATATTTACAAGTATAATGCCTAAAATTACACATAGAAAAATTAGGCAAAATAATAAACTAAATGTAACCCAAAATAAGGCTATTAAAAGGCGTAAAAAAAATATCAAATTTAACGAGATTCGGTCAATTTAGCATACGTACTCGGGTACTAAAAATATATTTCACTAAATAAATATTACAAAGCGAGAGAAACATTATTTGAACCCCTAAGCTATGAGGGAGGAAGAGCCTATTTCTAGTTTTAGTTCATACCCAAACTATTACAGAATTTCAATGTAGGATACAAAATACTTATCTCAATCTAATTCTCCAATGTGGGATGCTAATTTGTGCCACAAAATGATAAATCTCCACCTTGGCACAATTTGTAACACAAGGTTTTCATGCAAAAATTTTGAAAACAGAGGATTTTTTTTGTTAATATTTGTAACACAAGATTTTTTTGGTTCATTTCACCTATCACATGGGATATGGTGTAAATAACTTGAATTCTACCTTATAAAAATAGAGGAGGAATGCGAGAAACACCAAAGAGAAAAACAGGGTGCTACAGAGGGATACGAAAAACACCTACTAGAGGATTCTAGCTTATAAAAATAGATGAGGAATACGAAAACAAACAAAAAGAGGAAAATAGTATGCAAAGGATTCTAGCTTATAAAAATAGATGAGGAATACGAAAAACAACAAAAATTAAAGAGGAAAACAAGGTATGCAACAAACAGAGGAAAAACAGGGTATTTAGATAAAGAGAGAGAAAGATTAAGTCAAGTTATGTAATAGGAAAAAGTAATAGGATACCTTATAAAAGTAGAGAAGGAATACGAAAAACACTAAGAAAAAGGTTGTTGTAAACACCAAAAAGTTTCAAAATAGGCATCAACAAAAGAAAGGGTATTGAGAGAAAGGAGAAAACTTGATCGGTAGAATAAAAAGTTGTCATGTCTCGACCTTATGACTCAACATGAACCCAAGATTACTAATTCTTTAAATGTGCAAACTCGAATTTAAATTATTTGTTTTCATCTCAAAACATATAACTAAGTAAATGCTCCCAATATTACAACTCTTTGAATTCAAACTCGAATTTAAATTATTTGATTTGATATCAAATATAAAAGCAAAGTGAAACTCAAACTCAACAAGTATATATCCATATGGTTCAAACTATCATTGAATCTGAGCTCTTCACAAATGATACTAGTTGAGATGCTCGAGTTACCTTCATGATGCCCCCCCTCCACCTTGGTCAGGTTGACATCAAAAAAGCATTTATGATTTAGTTCCAACTTCTGAGCTCTAAGTTTTACTAACAACCTTTGGGATAATTATATTGTACTACCCTGAGTTTTGTCATAATTACAAATAGATCCCTATTCTTTGCGTAATTACTGTCAAGTCCCTATACTTTCATTTTTGTCTAAGGTCCATAACAGAGTGCCGTCAGGGTCAACGGTTGACCGGCGACTTATTTGTTATTGATTAAATTACAGGGATCGCTTTGTTTGTAAATTCAAACTTCAAGGACCTATTTGTAATAATAATTTAATATTCAAGGGTATTTTGAGCCGGTCAACCGTTGACCCTGACGGCACAATAACATCCGTTATGGACCTCAAATGAAAATGAAAATATAGAGACTTGACGGTAATTACGCAAAGAATAAAGACCTATTTGTAATTATAGCAAACCTCAGTGTAGTACAATGTCATTTTCCCAACAACCTTTTACTGAATTCTTCCAGAGATCTTCCAGTGCTACTTCAATTTTCAAGATTCATGTTCTTACACCCATTTGCCCGTTTTGGCATGCATACATGAACTTAGACAACCACAAAAAGAGAAAAAGAAAAAGAAAGACTATGAGTAGGTAACTTTATCCATAACCAACAAGGATATTAAATATTAAGAAAAATTATATCTCACTACCCTATATTTAGACCTAATTACAACCTAATTCATGATTTTCAGAAAATTACAAATTAGTCCCTAACTTTTGAGAACTGTTTGTGGTCCATAGGGTTCTGTTGTGTCATTCTCAAAATGCCCCTGATTTGTTGTTAAAATCATATTTTGTAGTGTCATTTTGTTAATTTTGTAAACTTTAGGGATGATTTTGTATATTTGGTCATATATTCAATTTAACAATCATAAAACCGTCAAGGGCATAAGTGTACTTTTACAAATTCGGTTAAGGGACCTCAGATCAAACAAAATTATAGGGACTAAAATGTAATTTTCTAAAAATCATGAATTAGATTGTAATTAGGCCTAAATACAAGGTAGTCAGATGTAATTTTTCCTAAATATTAACCCAAAAAAAAACAAGGATATTAAATTTCTTGCAACATAAAATATGCATCAACTTCATTTCTCTGATAGTCTGATGACAATGACATCCAACACTCCATCCTAAATCTTTGGTCTTACCATCATGCACGTGCGGTGCTCGATCA
>JBBMKE010000009.1:18012833-18023805 GCA_037834125.1 Lippia alba | reverse complement strand
TGACCTCTAGATCCACATCCAAGGTAATGACAAAGATTACATGGTTTCGACAAAAAAATTCTATTGATTGATACTATTTGGCAGAAATCATACAATAAACATGATAATTTTCAGAAGCAATTCAATGTAATAGGTCAGATCTTACATATTTGATTTGCACTGACGATTGAATAGGAGAGGAGGAGCGGCTAGGGTTTGATTTTGCTTTAATCTGTGAGGATGAGCTTGGTAATTGGAATTTGTGAGGAGTGGCTAGGGTTTAAATTTGAATTCTCTCCTTTTTTGGATGACCAATTGTTGAGAGAGAGAGAGAGAGATGCTAGAGGTAGTATCTTCTTTTTCTGGAAAAAGCGGTTAGGGCAGTTGGGGCTGAGCCGATAAGGAGGTTGCTTCTTTAGCTTTGGCTCTGGCTTTGGCTCTAGTTGTTCAAATTCGTTTAAATTGTTCAGTATATGGCGACTGGATGTATGGGGGCCTTCTTTTATTTTTCTTTGGTCTTTTACTTTTAGTTCACTCCACCTCCTACACCAATACACTACTTTTAGTTACTCAAATCACTTGCAAAACAAATATAGTCCTTATTTACAACTCTTCCCTTATCAACCCCAAGCAAAATATATTAAACAAAAAATACATGAGCAATCTTCCAATAAACCTCACAACAATCTTCTTATTTTTCAATAGAGGCTCTAATTTCGTATCCTTGACGTTTGTATTTTATTTATTTCCGAGGACCCTCTTAAGAAATCATGTGCCTTATTTATAACTCTTACTTCATTAGCTCTTTCGGGCATCAAACCATGACCACAATTAAGCCCGGTAACAAGAGCAAACTCCCTTAAGCCAAATCTAACTGGCTTTTGTCCAATCAAGAACCAAATTTCATGTTTTTTCTCGGTTGGAAGGGAGTACATCATAAGAGTGCCTGAAAAATCGTGATTCCAACCGCTAGGCAGAACATCCATATATTTTTTTAAATACTTTTTTGAATTTTTTATCGTTGTCTTCAAGGAAATCTCCAATGGGAAAATGCGTTCCCATGAAGACCGGATTGTAATCATCACCTATGAAGAAGCATCGGTCACAGAGAGAGAGCATGTTGAATTTTGAGAAATCAATGTTGTGGGTATGCTCCTCTTAGTACTCCACCTCCAACTCTTCAGATTCATCGTCAGCCTCCTCCACAAACCCCGTCATGCCCATGTTCTCCGAATGGAGTTGCTTGCGCCCATTTTCGAGAATATAAAAATTCGCCGCTTCAGCTTCATCATCTCCGGTTTGATGACCATCATCTTTTAACTCCTGAAATGTATCAAACATCCAATTATAATAATAAATATTTGAAGTATTGAAAAAGCACCATCTTGATTGAATACTAGACTACATTAATCGAGCACTCGACTAAGGGATTATTTCCAAACATATAACAAAATAAACAACAAATAAATATGAGAATATTTTCATGACAAAAAAATAAATAGAAAACAAAAAATAAGCACATCTTACGTTAAAATTCGTTGCTTCCGATATTTGTATAGGGTCATTAGTTCTTTCTCCGTCTAAGGTAGAGCCTTGGTTTGCTTCCGAAGATGACATGTTGGTTGTTGGAAAATGTGATAAAAATGGTGAATAACGGGAGAAAAATTGCGAAAAGCCTAGTTTTTTTTTCTGTTTGCTTTGTGAGAGAAGAAGAAGAACATCCACATATTTTTTTAAATACTTTTTTGAACTTTTTATCGTTGTCTTCAAGGAAATCTCTAATGGAAAAATGTGTTCCCATGAGGACCAGATTGTAATCATCACCTATGAAGAAGCATCGGTCACAGAGAGAGAGCATGTTGAATTTTAAGAAATTAATGTTGTGGGTATGCTCCTCTTAGTACTCCACCTCCAACTCTTCAGATTCATCCTCAGCCTCCTCCACAAATCCCGTCATGCCCATGTTCTCCGAATGGAGTTGCTTGTTCCCATTTTCGAGAATATAAAAATTCGCCGCTTCAGCTTCATCATCTCCGTTTTGATGACCATCATCTCTTAACTCCTGAAATGTATCAAACATCCAATTATAATAGTAAATATTTGAAGTATATTGAAAAGACATCATCTTGATCGAATACTAGACTCCATTAATCGAGCACTCGACTAAGGGATTCTTTCCAAACATATACCAAATAAACAGCAAATAAATATGAGTATATTTTCATGACAAAAAAAATAAATAGAAAACAAAAAATAAACACATCTTACGTTAAAATTCGTTGCTTCCGATATTTGCATGGGGTCATTAGTTCTTTCTCCGTCTACAACAGGGCCTTGGTTTGCTTCTGAAGATGACATGTTGGTCGTTGGAAAAAGTGATAAAAATGGTGAATAACGGGAGAAAAATTGCGAAAAGCCTAGTTTTTTTTTTTTTGCTGTTTGCTTTGTGGAAGAAGAATAAGAATAAGAAGAAGAAGATGATGATGATGATGATGATTTACTGTATTGGTTAATTTCTAATGTTAAATGAAAATGAAAAATCATTTTTTCGAAGGTTTCCTTTGTTTTTATACAGAGGGTCCACCAAGCATCTCATGAGTATCTCTTGTATTGCTCTTTACATGGTCTTCTACATTGGCTAACGATATAGTGTAAGGCCAAACAAAAAAATCTATTAATTGTTACTGTTTGGCGACAAGTCTTACGAAAATGACGATTTTCATGTGCATTTCAATCAAATACGGTAGATTTGTGTGAATAAGAAGGAAAACAAAAAGATGCACTGTGAGTCTGCACTGATATGTATTGTATTGTAAAGTTCTTATAGAAAAATTTAAAGGATCTACAAATTTATCGAGTGCTAGATCCTATGGAAGCATAGCATAGAGTGGTAGATCATGTAAATTGAGTCCTCGATCCATATGATCTAGTACATGATTTAAATGATCTAGCACTCGATGATATACTCCATTTTCTTGAATTACATAAAACATAAAATAAACAAAATATGACAGATTTGTGTTATTAAGGTGGAAGAGAAAAAGATGCATTGTGAGCTTGTACTGTAATTAAAGTTTTGAAGTTTTTTATATAGAAAATTAGGCTAATCAGATCTACAAATTACAAGGAAAAATCTAAATAAATTAAGGGAAAATTTACAGGTTAGAATTCTTTCGAGATACATATTAAATTAAGCAAATGTATCAAGAATTTGTGTTATTGCTATGCATAGAAAATTAAGTAAATCAGATAATCCTACAAATTACAAAAAAATAAAAAATAAAAAAATTGTATATTGTATTGTAACTTCTTCTTACAGAAAAAATTAACTTCTTCTTCTTTTTACAAAAAAACAAAATCCTATGGAAGAATGGCATCGATTGCTAGATCATGTAAATCGAGTCCTCGATCCGTATGATCGAGTACTCGATTTAAATGATCTAGCACTCGATGTCATGCTCCATTTTCTTGAATTACACAAAACACAGAATAAACATTCGATTTAGTACTCAATTAACTATTCAACTCCTCGACACCGTGGTCACACGTAGTCCTTTTGTGCCCCTTTTGTCCACACTTTGAACAATTATTGTATCTTTTCTTCCCTCAAAAGGTGCCTGGAATCGCATCACCGATTCATTTTCTTCCAACACGAACCTTTGGTGATGGTGGATTTACTAGTTCTATACCTATATCTTCAGGCAAATCCCACTGTAACTCTGGAGGTGTAGGGAATATTGTCTCCAAATAGCATGTATGTTATAATACTCAACAGTGTAAAAGTTGGAGCATAAGGCATATATTATTTGTCCAAAGTCTTATTTGGTTTACTCTCTTAACGCCGATAATGCATGGGGGCAGGGGATCTTATGCACCTGGAAGACACCATATGTGCACATCATATTGTTCAGGTCAACCATAACCTTAGCTCCAAGTCCGCGAACCAACATTTAAACTTCTCCAAATTACTCCGTAGAACTTTCTCTTTTGATGGTACCAGGATTGTATTGCAATTGATTATGTCAGTTCACCTAGTTAGGAACCAACCAACTAGCCAAAATTTGTATGATACACTAAAAACAGAGCAGGGATAGGATACTCTCTTTCAAATCGAATCCTAGAATTAATAGACTCGGCGATGTTGCTAGTCAGAACACCATACCCGCTTGATTTAGAATGTACACGGCTCCATAACTCAAAACCAACATCATCCTTCAAGTATTCCGCTGCACGTTTGTGAAGACGTTCTATCTCTTTGTAGTGCTCCATGAAGTCTTCGACAGTGTCTGCTTTGACTGCCCTAAAAAATAGTTCAAGGATCACACTTTTTTTAAACGTTTCAAGTTCTCCGATAAGTGTTTTGTACAAAATTCATCGTGCGCATTAGGATAAACCTTAGCAACAATATTTTTAATGGAAACATGTCTATCGGATATCATACAGAGATCGTCACTATCAGGTGCTATACTTTTTAAATTTTTAAAAAATCATTCCCATGATGCATTATTTTCTGAATCAACAACCACTGCCCATGCAATAGGATACGTATGGTTCTCGATATCTTGTGCAATAGCCAATATCATAGTACCATCATATTTACCATTCATGAAGCAACCATCAACAGCTAACACCTTGCGCACGAATGTAAAACCTCGTATTAAATTTCAAGGGTCAAATGCAACAAAAAAATAAAGAAATCTGTCTTCGCTTTCAAGAACCAATTCAGTTATGCTTCCTTCATTCCTACCTATGAGCATATAACGATATGCATCTATAATTTCATATCCATGCTCACGTGAGCCTCTGACAATATTCTTTGCATGTATTCTTTCCATTCAACCCTTCCAGTAACTAACCTCGAACCTTAATTGAAGTTTGATGTAATTTTTAATTTCTCCTGGTGTGGGACCTTTCCTGTCAATAAACATGTGCTTCGCTAACTCCTCAATTATTTTTGTGGTTGCATGTTGATGATGATTAGTTATCTGTTCCAAACCTACAACTGTGAATCTGATTATACTTTCGAAGGATAAATTTGTCAAAATTGGGATATTTAACACACACAACCCACCAGTTGCAATCCTTGGAATAATATCCAAGAACAAGAAGAGACTTTGTTGATTTTATTGTTCGGAATTGGAAGCTTCCGTTACATGCAACTAGGTTAAGCTTCATAATGGCATCTTGTTTGTTTATAAACTCTTCATTATCATTAAAATCTGAACCATTATCCCATGTATGACTTTCAATCCTGACCTTTGGATTATCATAACATATGATGGCTTCTTCTTCCTCATTAATGCATTGATTGGGCACTTCTTCCTCAGAGGGATGTTGAAGATCTTCATTACAACAATTTACCATTTGTCTGTTCACAACATCACTTGCATAGTTAACAATGTCATTATCAGGAAGAGTGAAGTCTTCATTGGTGTTATCAGGGAGATTGAAACCTTCATAATGATGTTCGTATTGATCATCTTCATCCTGAGTAGTAAACCTGGTTGTATCAACATGTTCGGATTCTGTTTGACTCTCCAACCTATCAAAAGAAACCTTTAAAATGGGCCTTCAAACCTGAGGAGAGATATCGGTGAAGTAAACTTGAAGGTCGTGATCAGACTTTATTTCAGTTGGATTACAGGTTAGAGGTGCATTTGTAAGAAAATATTTCACATGTACATCATCATGGGAGCAAGCAAGTCCGGATTGTTCATTAACATCACTTATCAACATTTGAAATATAGTCTGATTGCTCACAAGAAGAGCAGTCGTTTGCTTGTTGTTCCCAACCCAATTCCAACACGTGGATTCTTCTTCCCACACTCCAAATTCAACTCCAACAACCAATTTTGATAAAACCCAGTCGTCATTCCTATACACGGTCCAAAAGAATATTTAATCATCCATGCATTCAATAGAACTTTTAAAAAAAATTAGGTCGAGTGCTTGACATATATAATTGATAACTCGATACATGGTCGAACACTAGATATATGGCATTCGAGTACGCGATCAAAGGAATCGAGTACTTGATCAGGGTTATGGGCTATTGAAGTAAGAAAACCCTATCGAATGAACACGTTGTATGAAAAAAATTAACCATGCATGTAATACAAAATTAATAAAAAAAATGATATAGTACTCGACATACTATGATCTATCACTAGATACATTTAATCTAGTACTCGACCATGGTTATGGGAATGAAGAAAGCCAATGAATATATTGTATGACGAATCGATCAAAGATGAGTTGAGATACCAAATAGACATGTTGTATTGGCGTCCAAAATAGGTTAAGGAATGTTCTGTATTAAACCCAGATAGATAACAAAGTTAATCCTATGTTGTAAAGAACCATTGAGAGAAAACACAGAATAAGGCTCAGAAAAAACTCATACGAACCGAAATCTTTCTTACCTTTGATTGTTGTTGTTGGCCATTCTCTGTGTAATCAGAGAAGGTGATACTTAGGGTTCTTTGAAGAATCAAACAAACAGCGCAGTGATCGGAGAAGAAATTACAGAAAAATAGGATTTGGGTTTTTCGTCGCACAACCAGAAGAATTTGGTTGAGTGTAATTTGGGGTCAGATTCTAATTTTGTATAAATCTTGGGATAAAAAAGAAGCTCCAAAAACCTAATGTGGCAACGATTTAATTAGACTGAGTAATTAACTAAGAGCTAATTATACTGTGACACCCCGTCCTTCGATCGGTAAAAGGATACATTATGTGATTTAATTTCCTAATTGCGTTTAGGATAGAAATTATTTAAATTATGTGATTTATTTATGATTACGTGATTTAATTACGCTTTAAATATTTTGGGGATTTTGGAATTGAGCCTAGCTTTGTTAAGCCGAAATAATCAAACCGGGAAAATATTAAACCGAACCCAAAATAAACCGAACCGGTCCACTTACATGCTTGAACCCAACCCTTCTCCCTCATTTTACCAAATATTTCCTAAGGCAGGAGAAGGGAAGAAGAAGAAGCCATCCAAGCTCCAACCTTCACAAGCTCTTTCCCGATTCGTTCCCTCATTATTTTTTTCGATCGGAAGTGAGTTACGGAATCCCCACGATCTTCTCTTACTTTTGATCGATTGTTTTACTCTTGGTTTTTCATTTTTGTTTAAGTTTGAAGCTTGTGTTGAATAGTAAGGGTTTGTAACCCATAGGTGCATTTTGATGGCTTTGGATTGTTTGGCATGAGTGAAGGCTTCATTTATATGACTTATATGACCTAGGTGATGCATTCATTGCTGGATTTTGGTTGGGAAGTTGCATTTATTGCATTTAATCATTTTGAGTTTGAAATGCATTTATATGGGTTTTGTGTTTATGAGCATTTGAAGCATGGAAACTTGTTGCATTTGCTTTCTTTATGTCACCATTTCATATTGAAGTGTTGTTGTTGTGTTTGCTTGGGGAAATATGTTGGTGTTTTGAGATTTGGCTCAATACCCTGTTTTCCCGTATCCTCTCTGCCTAGGATTTTGGTTAGAAACGGCCGTTTCGGCCTCTAGTGTTATTTGGAAATGGCCGTTTCGGCTAGGCAGGATTTTCAAATTTGTTTCTACCATACGACCGTTTGCGTTTTGCTTAATTTGGTAAATGGCCATTTGGGGGTACATACCTGATGCAGAGAGTTTTGAAACAGTCGTTTGGGATTTGCTTTGAAAATCGAAACGACCGTTTCAACCCCAAAAATTTCTTACAGACGGTCTGGAAACGGCCGTTTGGAAATCCTTTGTATTTCTGAAACGACCGTTTCCAACCCCTCGGGTTCCAATTTTGAAGGCCAAAATGGTCGTTTCCCATTTGTTCTAAAACCCGAAACGGCCGTTTCGAAACCCACTATAAGAAATGTGATTTTTCGACTTTTGCGGTTCGATTCCTTTGCTCACGAAACCCTTTATATGTCCTTTTTTAGCTTTAATATTTCATGCTTTGTGTTTTTCGTATGACTTGTTTATGCATGAGTTTGCATTTTGAGGTGATTATGTGTATAATTTGGAAACACTTGAGCATAATTATGCATCTCATGCATGCTTTGCATTTCGCTCGTCGTATTTGGTACATTTTGAGTCTAAGTCTCGGGTTTTGTATTCTTTTGTGTTTCAGAGCCGAGTCCAGATACTGCTGAACCTGAGGTCTAGGTGATTCTTATTCGTCCGCTTCCGATTCTACCTTTCTTTTGTCACATGTGAGGTTTAGGATATTTGTATCAGTTAAATGACCTATGGCCTATTGTTTATTGATTTCTCAACCCGTGTGCAAATATATCTTATATATCTATTTAATTATAGGTGTTTAAGATATGATTATGGCTTTGTGGACTACTTTGAGGGTTTTGGGGAAATTGATATATGAATAGGCGTATGTAAGCTTGTTTTGGAAACCCTTTTTTGTAATTTGGTCCTTTGAGCGAGATGTGCCCTGAAAGAGGGAAATTTTGGTTTGGTTTGATTTGTTGGGCCCCGGAATTATGGGTAAGGAGCCCCGGTACGACAAGGGTCGTCGGGTTTGACCTGCGCGTAATTCTATTTGAGGTATACACGCGTGACTCTAGAGGTTGGGAAGGCGTGTGTACCTTGAGCCTTCAGTGAATAACCGGAGATGGTGTATTGTAGGTTCGCAACCCCTTATGTATTTGTATTTGTGGTAGTGAGGGTTTGATTCCCGAATGCCGTGAAGTAGAGGGTGGATTGGATTTGTTATTTAATTTGTGTAATATTTGAGAAGGAGGTGAAGAGTCCGAACTCGCCGGACGTTTAATAGCTTTGTATTGGATAATTATGAATCGAGATAGGAATTTGATATACATAATATGTTTCTTTGAAAATGTTTTGGGTAAAAACCTAACTTGGTTCATGATCGTCACTTTGTTATTTACTTTGATATATCTATATTCGATGTGGGTGTGCGTTAGCCCCCTCACTCAGTCGAGCCATTAGACTGGCCCTCTCATTTTTCCCCTTTAGTGCAGGTTTTTGGCTCGAGCTAGGCAGGGAAGTGCGTCGTTGTGTCGTACTTAGTGGTATAGGTCGAGTAGCATTGTACTTTTTATTTACTTTGGTACTTTTGGATACTTGTCTTCGAGATTTGTACACTTGTTATTATTTTGGCCCTGTGGGCATTGTATATATATGTTGTGCTCTTGCCGAGCTTTGCATGCGATCCTTTTATGCTTCCGCATTTTATTGGTTATTGTTTTGCGCTCTGTTGGTTATAGCCCCGTTTAGCTTAGTGTATGAGTGTAGGTCCCCGTTCTCTTTGATTTGGATTCATGTATGGAAGCCCATTTTGTTTGTGGATTCGAATCTAAGTGCAGGGGATGTGGATGACCCACGCTCAGGCGTCACATATACTTTAATGAATCTAAGGGTTATATACCCAATTTTTTTGAAACTAGGGGTTACATAACGAAAAAAATCTATTGGGCATCCCTCATAACGAAAAGCCCCTATTCTTCTTGTAGAGATAGGAAAACCAAAATTCTTCCTAGGCACTCAATTGGTTTCGGAGGCACAGAATTATGCAAGGTTCAATTTCCAGTATAGGAGTTTTATTCTTGAGTCAATTATGAGTTTACAAGGTAGGCTCCTTGTGGACTTGTGAATGGCACACCTCCCCCTTAACGGACCACTTAGTACCTGATTTACCTTCTCCCACTTGCTTCATCGGATCGGGGTGTGAGAGATCCTTAGCATTGGAGATTTAACCTTTTGCCACATGAAAAACCCAAATTTTCTCTACAAACCTTCTCATATGGCAAAACCAAAATTCTCTCTACAAACCTTCTCTTTCCCTGGCTAAGTATACGAATAACTCCTGAAATTTGACGATATTATATATTACTCCATGAAGTTTGAGAAATTACGAACTCCCCCTTAATCTTTACACTCTGTAATCTGCAATTTCTCCTAACAAAATAATAATAATAATAATTATTATTATTATTTAAATTTATTAAAATTGAATTTTTTATATTAATATTTTTTAGTTATTTTTAATACAAGCATTAAATTATAATAAATAAATGTGATAATATTATATTGGTAAAATAATAATTAAAACGACGCCGTGGTGAGTTCTTTTTATGTCCATTCCACGTGTTGTGTAATTTCCTAATGTCGTCGTTTTTCGGATACGCTTTTCCTTCTTCGGTTGTGATGTGTCAGCTCCCCTATTACGCGACTCTTCTTCTTCCGTATAGTTGGTCATAAGTCGTTTAGTTACAACACGTTGCCACCTTTAAGTTGAGCGTCAATACACGACACTTTTGTAATGAACTAATGATCTATAAATCGGAGGAATTATTTGGGATTATGGATTAATCTGCAATCTCTCTGATAACTCGTCAATCGCTGGGTTTCCATTTTCGATTCTGCTGCAGTCACCATTTCCGATCATGGAACACAAGTCGGTTAGTAGTTCTATTTCCTGTTCGCTTGTATTATGGAAATTCAAGTTTTTTTTTAACTTTTCATCGACGCTGAAGGATTTGCTCATGAAATTTGCGAGAATCGTCGGTATGTTTTTCACTCGGTGGTCGCTGAAGTGAATTGAATTGCTGATTTATGAAATTAAGGATTCGTTGGTTGATTCCTCTTCAATTTGTTCAATTGCAATTTATATTCGTATTGATAAGGCAGATATGAAGGCAACGAGACATGTAATTTGAGTTAACTCGCTGAAAAAATTACCTGGGTATGCTGGGATTGATTTTGTTTCGTTGGGGTTGCGTAGAGATTGTTTATCAAGGGGGAAACTTTATTTTGTAATCCAGAATTGAGCTCCTAAATTCAGAATTCAAAAGGAAATATTCCCACACACACAGATGCACTCACTTCTGTTCTGTCTCTTAACTTGTCACTTAATTATCATGGCAGACAAGAACCGTGAAAGTGAGCAACCTCTCCCTAGGTGCTTCTGAACAGGATGTGAGGGACTTCTTTTCATTCTCTGGAGTAATTGAATGTGTT
>JBBMKE010000009.1:17953495-17967081 GCA_037834125.1 Lippia alba | reverse complement strand
TTCCAAACACTCCAAAACTGCTGAAAATAAGCACTTATCTCATAAGTGCTTATTTTTAGAGTTTGCAAACACTCCCTTAGTGTTAATACCTTTGTAATTTTTTTTATAATTTCACTACTTACATATTTCTTTTTTACCTCGAAAATGCAGGTCTATGGCTGAAGTTAGTTGTAGCAATTTATAATTATTTGATTAGATCGGTTTGTCTACATTTTGTAATGCAACATTATTGAAGTACAATATTAGATTTATAATTTTTTTTTAAAAGATACATTATTCTATTTATAGTTTGTAATTGTTTATGGATAAATTTTTTAATCTTTTTTTTCCTATTTGTTTAAGTATATCAGATGATTTCGTTGAAAGATTTTAAATTAATTTATTAATTTTTATTATTTTAGAAAATATTTTTTAATAAAATAAACTATTGTTTATTGCATGTCCCCTAAAAAATAATTGAATAACATTATTTTTTTGTTGCACACGCAACGAGCGTGTCCCGGTCGCTAGTCTTATATAAAACACATTCATTAATTTAATAAACTTTGTAACCACTAATCACCCCCACCCCCCAACAAAAATAAATAAATAAACAAAATGAAAGCAATGGTTGTGATTAGGTAGCTGCCCATATAAGTTCCCCTCCACCCATTTTCACTATTCTTTATTCACTCACCTCAATCGAAATATCACGTCACTCCTGCAGTGTGAATGATTTCCTTTCCCAGATTCTCTCTCTCCTCTCCCAAATAAAATGTGAGATTTCCATTTCCCCTGATACCGTGTCCCAAATTACCACCAGCAGCAACAAACACACCACAGACAGACATGTCTTCATCCCATTCATCCGCCATGCTCTTTAGCCCTAGAACAACCTCTCTGCTTCTTCGTACACATCGCTTTTTCTTCCGTAAATCCGAGAAATTCAGGCGCCTATTGGCACCGACGGCGCCGAATTCCGCTGTTTCGGCGTCGCTGAGTTCGGTTCTCGTCTCCGGCAACATGATCGCGGCGGCGGCAGCGGCTGGTTCCGGCTCGCTCCATGGAGCGGTGAGCTCGGCTATCACGCAGGTGGCGGTGACCGCCGTCGCGATTGCTTCCGGTGCTTGTCTGTCCACGAAGGTGGAGTGTTTGTGGCCTAAAGTCGATGATCAACCCGGTAATGTCTATGCTTTTACTTCAGTTCTAATTTTGTGTTTTATGCGATTGTCCGGTGGCGGTTAGCTTGTAGAATTTTGTGTGACCTTTGCTATTGATGAGGAATTAAAATTATTTTTACCTGGATATTACGGCGTCGGAGTATACTGGCTTCTGGTTTTTGTGAGATGATCTGGTGATTGAGCTTAGAATATGCCACAACTGACTGAGCTTAGAGGATATCCGGATTAGTGGATTATACATGTGCGCGTGTATAAACACACACACACGCGAAGAACATATACATGTGGTGAAGAGAAGATACACAAAACTATTTATTAATGATCAATTTTGTTAGGTTACATATACGCTATAAGCACAGCTTCCATCCAATGATATGTGAACATGTTTTTTTTAATTTATCTGCTCTGCGGTCTGACAGTAACCATGCTGATGTGTGACCTAATGCTCTAAATTATAACCAAGTGGTGATGTCTGTCATCCAATTATTAGTATAATCCAGGGGGGAGGGGTAGTTAATGGATGTTCTATCTGTAAGCAATTATTAGTATAATCCAAGGGGGAGGGGGGAGGGGGGAGGGGTAGTTAATGGATGTTCTATCTTTAAGAATTCAATAATTCATGAAATCGGAGGTCATTTTTAAATTAACTTAATCTTGAAATTGTTGCTCCAATGGTTCATTTTACTGAAGTGAGAATGCAGTACATTTGGCGCAGGATCTCATGTTCTGGAGGGAGTAGATGTCACAGGGTATCCAATATTCAATGATGGAAAGGTTTGCTGCAGTTCTTTATTCATGTTTATTTGCAAATTAATTCACTAGTGTAATGACCAAGATTGTGACTCCATGAAGGCAGGTGCAAAAGGCAATTGAGTTTGCGAGGAAAGCTCATCATGGTCAGATAAGAAAGACCGGAGACCCCTATATATCTCACTGTATTCACACGGGAAAAATTCTAGCGGTGTTAGTTCCAACAGATGGTAAAAGGGTATGTAACTATTATGTTTTTTCTGCTCCTTTGAACTTGGGATTACCATTCTTAATGATTTTATTTTTCTAGTTAATCCATGTAAACAAGTAAGATGCATAAAGTATTCTTGTTTTTCTATGCTCATGAACTTGACTGCTCATATTAAGGACAATTGGCCTTTAAAATGGCCATCATGTATGAATCTTTTTTTGTATGTAATTCATCTTTGTTTCCCATCTACGTATATCTGAAGTGGTAAATTATATTACTTTTCTATTTAAGGCTATAGATACCGTTGTGGCTGGCATCCTCCATGACGTAGTTGACGACACGGGTAAAAGTTTGGACAGCATAGAGCAAGAGTTTGACGCTGATGTTGCAAAGTTGGTTGCTGGAGTTTCCAGACTTAGTTACATCAATCAGGTATAATATTTTATGCATGAAAAAGTGATGTGGCTTCTGATGTCTATAGCCGTTGATTATTGAGTAGTCCTTGCTGCACATCCTAATGAACTCATTACAATTTCCTTTCCCTTCTAGTTACTTATTTACATAAAATAAAGATTGATTGAGTTCTTGTTGTGCAGCTACTACGCAGGCACCGCAGGCTGCATGTGGGTCAATCTACCCTCAGCTTTGATGAGGTATGCATGCATGTTTATCATGTTTAGTATTAGCTAATGAGACTCCTTTAGATGGATGACTCCATGATAGTTGTGAGAGAATCACTTTGCATAGTTTATTAGAATTAGAATGATTGACATTATAAAAATGAGAGCTAGGCAGGTTTCTGTAATTATAGGTTGGCAGGGACAACAACATGCTGAAACCTATTTTTCTGGCTAGGAATTTGTGTAGTTCTGTGTAAAAAAATGAAAAATTGAAAGAATAGAATGCCAGTGCCCTGTAGTGAACCAAACAGAAGCAAATACCTGTTTAAGATAACCGTCAGCATGGCACGGGATACTGATGGAGGATGGTGATTATATTGTTGTCATGTACTTAACATATGAGTTATCGACATGGTATATTTCTACATGAGATTCTGAAAGAGCTCCATAGTGAAGTAGCTTTCCATCTTCAAATATTTTATACCTACATGTGCAGTATATATATATATATTTCCATTCCTTTTGGGACTAAGTGAACTGTTTAGTTCAATGAATCTCGATTTACATTTTTAACCTACTATAGCATTTAGCAATTTTTCTTACTGCTGGGCTAGACTGTGCTAGAATATTTCAAAGAATATGAAGTTGTGGGATAAGGTTCTAAGCTAGAGATAATTGCTAATGTGTATGTTATTGAAATTACTAGTTCATGTACATCTTACTAATCATAATTATGTATTTGTTTAGGCAAATAGTCTACGAGCAATGCTGCTAGGCATGGTGGATGATCCACGAGTCGTTCTCATAAAGCTTGCAGATCGTCTTCATAATATGAGAACAATGTACTATCTCCAAATTTGCTCTTTATTTTTAAATTTATTATACTAGATGTGATGTCTCAAGACACGGTCAAATTCTATCATGGTTATTGTTTCTGTTACCATGTTTTCCTCGCCACCATGGAAACTTATTTATGCCTTCAGGTTCCATTGTCTCATTAAAGGACATCACTGTTGGTTAATGGTATATATTACTTGGCTATGTGTTTGCCTGCAGATATGCTTTACCTCCTAGCAAAGCCCAAGCTGTGGCGCAGGAGACATTAGCTATTTGGTGCTCACTTGCTTCCAGATTAGGTTTGTGGGCTCTCAAAGCTGAATTAGAAGATCTGTGCTTTGCTGTCCTTCAGGTTTGCCCAAATTCATTACTTTTAGGGAATGTTATTTATGGAGAAAATTATGACATGGTGTTATCATCCTTCTGTATAAAGAACTGTTTATATAAAACCTATGCAGCCTAAAGTATTCCGCCAATTGCGAGCAGAGTTGGTCTCCATGTGGAGTCCCAGCAACAAGTCAGGCCATCTGAGAAGAATACCCTTGAGGACCAGCGCTGTTGAACAAAATCAAGAATGTGAATGTTCCGAAGAGTTGGATGAGGAAAGCACAAGCATGAAGGTATCTCTCTTTAATGCTTGACAGAGGTCTTTTTAAAATTTAGTAACTATCTATACTTGATGAACTGATCTTATATGTAAGAGTTTTTTGGAATTATTTTCATGATCCCAACCTCCTTTCGGATCTTTCACAGCTCAAAGCTACACGATATCAAAACTAACTGTTTCCTGCAAATTTGCTTATTCTCTTAAATTTCTAGTGAAGATTTGATTTATTGCATCAAATAATCAAAAAGTAGCCATCCGTTTTGAGCAGATAGTTTGAAAATTTGTCCTTGTTTTAGCATGGAGTTAACATTTTCAATAGTCAATGTCTTTCTAGGTAGCTTTATTATTATTCCATTCTAATGAGTATTTTCATCCCAATCTACAGGTTCTTTTGCAAGCCGTATTTCCATTTGATCTCTTGTTGGATAGAAAAAAGCGTGTAAAGTTTTCTAATAATCTCACGACATGCTTGGATACTGATAAACAACCTAAGGTTGTGAGGGATGCTGGCGTGGCTTTGGCATCACTGGTAGTTTGTGAAGAAGCATTGGAGCGCGAGTTATTTATTTCAACATCGTAGGTTTAGTCTATCCATTACTGTAGTTAAAGTTTTTTCATGTCCAGCTACTCTATGTAGAGCATGTTAAATGTTTACAATTCTACTTTCTTGTCCACTCTCCTTTTGCAGTTATGTTCCAGGAATGGAAGTGACTTTATCTGGACGCTTGAAAAGCTTGTATAGCATTTACAGTAAGGTATGGATGGAAATCAGGTTCACAATGTGCTAGTTCTATCTGAGGCTAATATCTTGTCTGCTTCTTATCCAATTTTATTGTTGGTATAGTCTTTGAGGTTTTATTCTTAATGCTGTTACAGTTAATATTTCTTTGCAATGTGCCTTCATAATTCGAGTGAATATGAGTAGCGGTTTATGTGTGGCAGAAGTATGCCCGAAAAGGAAAGATAAAAGAACAAAGCATTTATGTTGCTTTTGGAGTATGTTTCTTGTGATCAAGACTTTGATCCAAGTAGCTTTCGTGGAAGTATGCATTTTACATCTCATTTGTGATGATTATTTGTTATACTGGGTACTCTTATATTTCTCTTTTGTTAAAAGTGTTAATGAGTAGTAACTCTCTTCCTACTCTTAATACTGCTTGACTCAAGTGATACTTCTGTTTGATATAATGGTTCTTGTGGGCCTGTTATTAACCAAAACTTCAATTTTGACTTCACTTTCCCCTAGATGAACAGAAAAGATGTTGGAATCAAGAAAGTATATGATGCCCATGCGTTGAGGGTCATCGTCGGAGATAAGAATGGAGCTTTGCATGGACAGGCTGTTCGATGTTGTTACAATCTACTTAACATCATACACAGGTATATACCACCATTTCTCTTTGATATGTGCCTTCTTTGTTGATCGATTTAGTGTCAAAACTTGTACAAATTGCACAATGTACTCTTGCTGGTTGTAGGCTTTGGACCCCTATTGATGGTGAATTTGATGATTACATCGTCAACCCCAAACCCAGTGGCTACCAGGTAATGTTCTTAATCTGTTGCATAGTTCTTTTAGACACCTACACAACAACAACAACAACAAAAACAGGAAAAAAAAAAAAAAAGGAAGAGAGAGATATGGAAATTGTCTGTTGAATGCTTCTTCATTGTATATCTAACTCTACTTGCTGATGCCTTCTCCTGATCTCAGTCACTTCACACTGCAGTACATGGGCCTGACTTCTCTCCGTTAGAAGTTCAAATAAGAACACAGGTAAATGGATCCTCAATTTTAAATTGAAATAAGTGGCAAAATCTCAGTTTGACTGATGTAGTGAGAATTCGTTAATTTTAGAGAATGCATGAATATGCTGAACACGGGCTGGCTGCACACTGGCTTTACAAGGAAACTGACAATCTATTGCCCTCCAAGATCTGCATACCAGATTCTGAAATAGGGGTTTCATCAGATTTTTCTGATGGAATAGAAGAACAATCTGATATTGAGTCTGATATGTTGCTAAAGTATAGCTCGCTTAAAGTAGGGCATCCAGTTCTGAGAGTGGAAGCAGGCCACTTGCTTGCTGCAATTATTGTCAGGTATTTCATCACTGATTGGTCTGCTATCATCCGTACTACATATTTCATCTTGAATGGGTCTTGATGCATCTTTTATCTTTCAGAGTAGATAATGATGGGAGAGAATTGCTTGTGGCTGTAAGTTTTGGACTTGCAGCATCTGAAGCAGTAGCTGAACGAAGATCTTCTCACCAGATAAAAAGATGGGAAGCTTATGCAAATTTATACAAAAAGGTACTTTCACTATTTATGAACAAATTTCTTCAGTAATAGGAAGCTTTAATATTAATAGGGGAGCTTAGTCGTTGGATTGATAATTCGTCATTTTGAAGTTCGAATCTTGCTACTAAATTTAGTGGTTCATATGAGGTGGTTTAATTTTGACTGAAGCCTATCTTCAGTCTATTCTGTTAAACTGATTGGTGGTTGTAAAAATAAAGCGAATATAAGAAGTGTTTAAAGGAAAATGTGAAAAATGCTGACTTATCAACTTTCGAATCAGAAATATTGTTAAACTGATTGCACAGGATAAAATTGATAAGTCTGCATTTTTCACCTCTTCCTTTTAACACTTCTTGTTCTCTCTTTATTTTCTCTCTTCTTGTTCTCTCTTTATTTTCACAATTACGTAGTACATGCTATATTTTCTAGTCCACTCAATCTGAAGATATCCGAAAAGTAGGACGTAATATTCAAGAGTGATTGGACTGTAACCAATCTTATTTTGTGTAAAGATTACAAAATTTTCTAGAAGAAATTAAATTGTATAAAGTACCCTTATTATCTTTAGCTAATAAACTGCGAGTGGATACAATTCGGCTTTGCTTGTTGTAATTGTACTATATGTTTTATTTTCCAGGTATCTGACCAATGGTGGTGTAAACCGGGACATGGAGATTGGTGCACCTGCTTAGAAAAGTACACTCTTTGCAGAGATGGTATATACCACAAGGTACTTTTATGTTCATTTCTCTCGTGTTGTGTCTTTATTTTGTCCGACAGTATGTTGTATTTCACTCCTTCAACAATTCTCACTGAAAAGTAACACATTGTTGTGCAGCAAGACCAATTTCAGCGCCTGTTGCCTACTTTCATCCAAGTCATTGAGTTGACCGAGTGGGAAGAAAGAGAATACTGGGCTGTTGTCTCATCTGTTTTTGAGGGTAAACCTTCTGCTCCTGCTGTATATGACTCAAGCTCTGAGAGGCCTACCGTTTCTGTTAATTCTGCTTTATTGGAATCCGGCATCAACAACAAGGTACTTTTGCACTGCATTTGGAACAGATTATTCTCTCCCCTCTCATTTGATTATGCTGATCATGCATTATTCTATAACCAAGGATTGAGTTTTTGACCAATTAAAAACATAGTTTTGGTTATTACGGTGAGATCTTGCATGCACTTCTTTCGGGCCCTCTCACACACCCAAATTGGGGGAGGGGTGGGGTAATATTTTGACACATGTTATAATTTACTTAAAAATATTGAATAACAAATATGATATAATTTGGACCGTTCGGGTCATATGAATTGCCAAGCACTTGACTGATAAAAGGATTTCACAATATGAATTGGAATGTCTTATTTTGTTTTATTTTTTGGTTGAATAACAAACAGGTACAACTGCTGAGGACAATGCTCCAATGGGAGGAGCAGCTTCGCTCAGAAGCAGGTCTTCGACAACTTAGGTTTGACAGGAAACATAGGAATGCAGGTTCGCTATCTCTTGATGAAGTTGCGGTTGTATGTTGGCCCCACGGCGAGATAATGAAACTGAGAACCGGCAGCACAGCTGCTGATGCGGCTAGACAGATAGGACTTGATGGGAAGTTCGTTTCGATTAATGGACAGTTGGTATTGCCCAGCACTGAGTTAAAAGATGGTGACGTCGTTGAAGTCAGGCTGTAAGTATTAGTCTACATCGCGCATTTGTTCAAAGTGATTTTGTGAAAAATAGATAGGTTCAAATGGGAGGGTTAAGATCACAAAAACAATTCCAATATCCTCCTCTCTACTGTAAAGTTACATTCATATGGCTTTTGCCAATGTACATAAGAAAACCGTTTGATAGGAAAGTTTGGTGTTCCATGTAAAAGTAATATTTGCAGTATCAGTTGCTTGTCCTCCCTCAGATTGATGATGTAAGTTTCAATTTGTATCATTCTTAGACCTTAGTGCAACTGAACTTGACACAAGTTTAAAAATCACACATAAAAGCTTGCAAATTACATGAGTTTCCATTTATGATATCTTGTTTAGGGCAAGCGAAAAATATTGTTAACCCTAGGTCTAAAAATATGGTCATTCGTTTTCTTTGTGGACTAGTTTTCTAAGAAAGTATTTAAAGTCCATCCTTACACAAATCAAATGTAGCAAAATGGATGGTTCTGCCATGGTTTAGACCCAAATAAAATGGTGTTTTGAGAAAGCTTAGGCATTAAAGAAAGCAGAAAACGAAAATGGTACTCTGCATACATGTAAAAATATGAACTTTCATTACGCAGTAATGCTTCTTATTACCAAAGAGGTAATAGTATAATGGGTATGTATAAACCCAAGTACCCAACAACAGTTTGCTCAGACTTTGCCTACAACAACAGTTTGCTACAACATAGAAAATAAACCAAGAAGGTTCAGAGAAAACGCATCAGACAGCCTATAAAAATTTGTGAACATCTCAGTTCTGGGTTTCATCGACCAATCTACGGTTCTCAGGAAGTGCTTGCAGGGCTTGTCTTGAGTGTCCCTGTTCGCTGCCATTCTCAGTCCTGCTCGATTTCTTTGTGATCTCTAGTTTCTCCTTCAACATCTTAGTCAGCTTTCGCATACTCATCTCGTGCAAATTGTCGGCATTATCAGTGGTTTTTGCAGCAATCTTTACTTTGTCCTCGAGAACAACCAACTTATTGGCACTGCCAATGTTCTCTTTGTTATCGGAGAAGACGGTCATTCTCTTCAACTCTTCAGATGCTTTCTTTCTTGCAGAATTCTTGGTAGGTGTCAGGTAACTTGGTTGCTTCTTTGCACTAGCAACTGCAATTTCAGCGGCTTCTCCATCGTATGGTAGCTCCGATGGCGCAAGATCAGCAGCAGCATTTTTGGGTTCTTCAAGTTGAAGAATTTCAGTTTTCTCAGGCTCATCTTCATTTGTAGCTTGCTGCAATCCCAGCTCAGTAAATTTAACCAAGGTTGCATTAATATCTGGAACTTCTTCAGAGTTTACATCATCCTCGTCACTGCAAAAGTCGTTCTCAATCTCATCGGGGAAATCAGTTTCTCCAGAGAACTCATCAGCTTCAAAATTATCTGAAAAACGAAACAAGACAGGATTGATATTATTACAAAAGGTAAAACCAACACTGATAGAATGCTGATATACGCACGCTGTAAGAGCTTGATAATTGGGACTGCAAATCATGAGCTTATTACCTTTACTTTCAAAAACAATATTTTCTACAGAGTCGGCAAGTTTCTCTTCAGATTCTGGATCTTGCTCGGTATTCATCTCTTCTCTGTTCTCGATTATGTTGTCTTTGCTATCGAGAGCAACATTTGCAGCAGGTTGGGCACAGTCAGCAGCTTTCATCTCTTCAGATTGTACATCATCCTCGGCATTCATCTCTTCTCTGTTCTCGACTATGTTGTCTTTGCTTTCAGGAGCAACATTTGCAGCATGTTGGACATTGTCAGCAGCTTTCATCTCTTCAGATTGTGCGTCATTCTCTGTATCCATTTCTTCTGAGCTGTCAACTGTGAATTCGATGTCGGAGATGCAAACATCATATGAACCTGCCGTGCAATTGTTGTTATAAGCACAATGAAGACTATAAATAGACCATTCTCCCAATAAAATCGCAAAGAATGATGAGTTTTACCTTCAGTTTGATGAACTTCATTGCTCAGATTTAATGGACCATCCATGATTTCACCTTGAGGATATTCTGTATTATCACATTTCCCCAAATCTACTTCAGCCGCCACATTAATGCATGCTTCCTCTTCAATGTTCTGCTTTAGAGCTGAAACTTCGTAGTAATCTTTCTCAGAATTCTCTTCTATTGCTGTAACAGCATCCATGCCTGATTCATAAAAATATAAAATACATGAAGATCCATATATTAAACTCTCAAAATCCATGCTATACAAATCAAATTCAAGTTTTTGGAAAGAACAAACAAATACCTGTAATTCCCGAGGTTTCGTTAAAATCAATCTGGCCCTCATTTTCACCTTCTTCGACAGGCAATTCCTTCTTCAAAGCCTCAGTCTCCTCATTCTCCACCTCATCCACCATCTCCACAGTCTTCTCTGCCAACCTCACAGATCTCCGTGTGCTATAAACTCTCTTAACCGCACTGTCCTCCTCCACAACTCTTCTTCTGCTCGTAAGCCCCCTCACAGCTGGGGTATCTGAGACATCCTTCTTTTCCTCATCTACACATTCCTGCAACTGGGAATCCATTTTCCTGGAAACCGAAGTCATCAGACCCTTTCTTCTGTTAGTCTGCGTTGCCAATGCTGGAGTTACAATCGCTTGATCAGCCTGTAATGCATCTGCCTCTTTAAGGGCTTTTCGAGTTGTGCGCCTGGTCCTGGTTGTCGGATTCACAGTTACAGGCTCTTCTTTTGCAATATTTGTCCTCCGTGTAGTCCTGCCAGCGGTTGGAGGTACGTACGGAGATGTTACCTCCGACCTTGTAGGTGATTCAATTGATGATTGTACACTTTCAGATTGAGTTGGCTGCATAAATTCCTCCATCCCCTCAACCTGTTATTAAGCAATTAAAAATGGTTATCTCAAATGAACAAGAATTAGACACTGAACAAGGGAACAATAAAAGAAGAACAAGATTGAAACACTAGAAATGCACAGAGAGCTGTTCATAAATCTTGAGTTCTAAACGTAGAAATGGAGCTCATTGCATTTACATTAAATTTCTATCAACATACAGCTCAATTACAAGAAGCTGAAAAGCACTTCGACAATTTTAAAGCAAAATGAACATATTTTCAGAATCTGGATCCAAATCCATAGTTGAACGAACCAATCCACCAATCAAATGGAAAATCAAAAACACCCAAATCCTTAACAACCAAAGTAACCAGAAGAAATTCTCAGACTAGACCTTATACAGCAAAGGATAGAACCAAACACAAGTTAAAACAAAAGATACAATCATTTTACACGCACACTTGAAAATCAAATTTAAAAAAAAGAGCACTTGTAGAGCAAAAAATCTTACGATCTCAAGAGCTTTGAGAGCATCGGCCATGGCGACATTGGTAATGTTGGCAGGGATCTTGTTCTTCTTGCAAAGAGCTTGCAATTCTCTCCTAGGAAGGCTGTGGAAATCCATTGATTCACAAATGGAGCGTTGAGATTATCGTCTTCTGAGTTAGGGTTTTGCTGCTGAGGCGGCGATGAAGGAAACCCGTATATATAGTGTGCGGTCCGGACTTGGGAGCCAAATTATGACAGGGAAGACAGACTCAAGGGCAATAATATGACCGTTGGAGGTTTTCAAATTTGAAACTTTATTATTATTATTATTATTATTTTATTTCCCATACTTGGAATTTGGGCTTTGTGAATTCATTAATAATTTAATAATCATTGTGCAAATCTTAACCTAAAGCAATTCTTCATTTGGTTTTTATTTTTAAGTTAGGTCTAAAATTCATTTGCCAAAGTGAACGCCGGATTTTAATACCAATCCTCTCTGTATTTTTTCAACAAACAATTTTGATGTATCATATCCGACTATAAATATTTATGATCTAAAATAAGTGGATTAAATATTAAATCTAAAATAAGCCGGATATTTTTATCATATCATCAAATGTTTTTATTGTTAGTATACCTGAATTTGCAATGATACTTTTAAGATTTTTCAGGACTAAGTTTTGGGAGTCTTTGGATAGAGTAGGTTTCAGAGTTTCTTTTTGGAGCTTACTCATGGGTGGAATAATAAAGAAGAGGGCAACGAATTCAATCTTTACTGTTTTAATCATGAATAATTTATTTTCTCTTATTTTTGGTAGTTTATTAGTTTTAATCTATTTTGATGTGGATCCGACCCATCATCATCAACTCTAATCAGATATCCTATTGTTATTTGATGTGAATATGACAATTTTAATATCAACTTAACACAGAAAAATTATATTTAAAATTTAGTGAATTGGTGGATTAAAATTTTCTTTATCTTATTTATTGTTTATCCTTTTTGCTGAAATTAGGATTCAAATCCAGTTAAATTTCAATATATTTCTAGTAATATATCTTTCTAAAAGAAGAAAAGGTGGAAAATAAATGGACAACATGTACAATACAAGCTGAAATTTCTTGAAGCATCATCCTTTAAAGTTTAACCTAGGCCCATAAAAAAAGCCCACATATCTCTCAGCAGTTTGACCCAAGGAATCGGCCCAATAATAAATTTACAGCTTTGTAATAATCCATTACACGAATTTACAACTTTACCCCTAAATTAACAGAGAACCAGCAGAGGCAATTTCGTCAGAGTAAATTTCAACGGCTATGTCCTTCCTAATGTGGCCGTTAGTTGCCTCTTTCTCCCCCCAAGAGAAAAACAATCACAAATCAGTGCAGAAAAAACCCTAATTGGAGAATTGAATCAGTATATATAAACCCTTGATTCGACCTTATTTCCATCCATCAATCAATCAAGGATTCAATCATCTCTTTCTGATTATCAATACGCGACAGCTCTCTCTGCTTCGGCAACTCTGATTACTTGTTCTATTTATTGTTCGCTTACTTCAATTTAATTGAATCTTGAACTGTTTGTTCTACGCTAATTCTTTCTTTTGCAGGGTCTTGATTGTTTTGTGTTGATTAATTTTGAATTATTCTAACATTTGCATATATTTCATCACACGCACATCTATATACATTTGCACAATACACACATTGTCTTTGTTTCTCTTTGCTGTGTTTTTTGGCTAACAAATGGAAACAGGATCGTCTGCGTCGTCGAACAAGGGTCAATCACGATGTCCGCTCCAAGAACAGCTTCTTCAGAGAAGAAATTCACGGGAAAACGTAAGTTATTGATTGATTCACTCTTGTTCTTTCATTTAATTGTGTGTGATTAATTGGATTATTAAATTCCGTGAAAGAGTTTGGTTTCTGCATATTATTAATAGCTAATTGAATTCATTAATCCTGTTTTGTCACAGTTGGATCGGTTCATACCAAATAGATCAGCAATGGACTTTGATTACGCGCACTACATGCTTACAGAAGGTAGGAAAGGTAAGGAAAATCCAGCTGGGACTTCGTCTCCATCGAGAGA
>JBBMKE010000009.1:17908929-17930347 GCA_037834125.1 Lippia alba | reverse complement strand
GCATATAAAGAAGTGTTGCCTTAATTCGTTATTTTATTCAAAGATTGTATGTGATTACAATAAGAAAAAGTACAAAGCGGATATTACAATCGACTTTCAAGGGCAGTACTTGGCAGAAACTGGACAAGAAATTCCAAGACGAGCGCGATACCTGGAAGAAAGAGAGGACTGAGTTGAAGAGGCTAGCTGATGAGCATAGCCAACAACAGGATGTAGTAAGGAAAGATTTGGCTGATATCAAGAGGTACGTTTTTGTGCTCGAGGTGAAGACTACTCGTGAGATGCTCTTCAAATTTGTGCGCTCAAAGACGTTTGATCTTACGGCCAATCTGCATTGCTTTGTAAATGCCAAGATCTTCTTCTGGAAAGCAGTAGGCCAAATGATAAAGTTGGGCATGGCGCCCTTATCCGATCGCGATGATGATCGTTTGAGGATGGATCTGGATGAGAGCCTCGAGCCAATTATCGGAGTTGCGGATTCTACTGCTAATATGTCGGATCCGGAGTATGGTGAGCTTATCTAAACACTCCAGGGTGAATTCTTAGCCCCCAACTGTCTAGAGAAAGAACATCTGACTGTCGATGGTGGCACTGGAGAGGAAATCCCAGCTGATGAAGAGATGTCAAACGCTTCTACCTCCAATGCCCCAGTCTTGGCTCTCGTCCCGCTGGCAACCGCTCCTCTAGAGCCTCGCAAAGCTCAAGAGCCTAATGCCAATGCTGAGGAGGTTCCCATCGGAGGAGGTTCTTAACTCTGACTCTCAAGTCTTTATGCCTTCGTCTGCTCCGTTCGAAAAAATCGCCTCAGAAGTCACTGCCCCTCAATACTTGTTACTTCTACTTTTCCTGTCTAATGTACCCTTCTAATTTCTGTGTTCTGAGATTGAAACCACTCTAACAATTTCTGTCAAATGTAGCAATTTTCTCATTTTTCATGAATGAAAACTTTCAGTCTTTACTTTGTCACTTATGATACTCTGAAATGTAGTGTGGTTCTAAATGTTGACTTCCTGTTGATTTTGCCCACCCCTGATTGATGATAAGCTGGTATGTTTGAGTGTATAAGCTCAAGGGTATGCCCGTACGAGGGTCACCCTGGCTAATCTTAACCGTTAACCGTTAACCGTTTGAGGTATAAGTTATATTTATGATGGAAATTATTCTAAGTGTAGGATTCTTCCGGGCTTAGCTATTGTGTAAACTTAAACTTAGAGACTGTTGTAAAATTTGCTAAGTGTTTAACTGCAAAAGCCGTATGTATGGGAAAAAATCCATTAGAGGATTTTGAGCGCGAACTAGAGTCAGTCTAGTTGGTTTATTTTAGGAAAAATGTTCTTTACTGAGTCCGCTCGTTCTAAGAGGGACTAGAGTAAAGCTACATCAATTCACTATGGAGTACCGTCAACATGGAGTGGGCGTTAACGTTTTTAAAATGAAGATGTCCATAAAATAAACCAAGTAAAGATTATCAATACGTATAAAATACTTACGATCAAACTTGTATTTCTGTCAAAAGGAAATACAATGTGCCCCGAGCGAGGGATGTTACAAAGTTTACATATAGAATCTTCTGAAATTGCAAGCATTCTATAGTCGAGGGAGACGCTCGCCTTGCAACACTTCAACTTTCTTGAGGACTAAATCGTCCAGTTGGAAGGTTCTTTCCTTAGCATGTTTGTTGTACTGGTGAGCTACGGACACTTTATATTATTGATCCAAGCCCAAGCAATATCTCACTTTTCATCTAGTAGATCAAATTCGAGCGCCCAATTGCTCTCGTTAGCAGCAAATTCAAAGTAGGCACCGTGTGCAGACTCCTGAGCGAGCTCTGCAGGTATCATAGACTCAGAACCGTAAACGATAGAATAGGGGGTCTCGCCTGTTGCCGCTCGTGGGTAGTATGATACGCCCAATGGGCTCCTTGTAGCTCTTCAGCCCTAACACTCGAGCATCATTTTCAGATGATGGAGTATAATTCTATTGGTCACTTCAGCTTAACCATTGGCCTGAGGATGGCCCATTGAAGTGAAGCGTTGTTCAATGCCCAACTCCGAGAACCATACTTGTGTGTTGGCTGCAATGAATTGAGAATCATTGTCTGAAATGAGTACCCTCGGGATGCCATATCTATAAATGATGTTTTTCCAGATAAAGTCTCTAACCACTCGAAAGGTTATTTTCGCGACCGCTTCACCCTCGGCCCATTTGGTGAAGTAGTCTACAGTGATGATTACAAACTTTTTATGTCCAACCGCCATTGGTAGGGGTCCCACAATATTAATGACCCATTGGTTGAAGGGCTACGATACGTCGATTGGGATCATCAAGGCTGCCGGCAGTTGGGGGATGTTGGAATGGGATTGGCATTTAGGGCACTTTTTGGAGTAATTGATGGCATCCTATAACACTGAAGGCCAATAGAATCCACTCCTTAGTACCTTTTTTTCAAGGGTTCGACCGCCTGAATGAGTCCCACAACTCCCATTGTGTACATGCTCTAATACCTATTTGGCCTGCTAGGGTCTTAAGAATCTCATAGGTGGCCCTAGGAAAGACCTCTTAAAAAGCCTACCATCATTATCTAGTGAAAATCGAGGAGCTTTACTCCTGACCTTTTGTGCTTCTACCTTATCACTTGGGCAAACTCCACCCCTTAAGAATATGATAATGTCATCGAGCCAGTAGGGAACGGATGGATCAATCACATTTACCTCCTTCGAGGGTTCTTTCTCGTTTATTAGTGACTCTTCTATTCTGAGGAATGTTACGGAATGCTCATAAGATCCTTCCAGAGCAGATGTAAACTTTGAGAGGGCATCAACATGCTTATTTTTCGCTCGTGGAACTTGCAATAAGTGGAATTCCTTGAACTTAGAGATAATTTCCTTAGCTTTTATCAAGTACTGCACTATGGTGTTTTTTTAGCCTCCTAAGTACCGTCAGTTTGGCTCGCGATCAATTGAGAATCCACATACCCAGTGATTCTAGAGGCTCTATTTTGGAGAGCAATTCTAATCCCCTGGATGAGGGCTTCATACTCAGCTTCATTATTGGTAACTTGAAAGGCAAGCTTGATCGCGTAATCAATTTCAACTCCTTGGGGATCCCTGAGGGTCAACCTGGCTCCCCTCCCCTGTGAGGTCGAGGAACCATATGTGTTTAGGAGCCACAATCCATCATCCAGCGAGGTGCGGAATCCAAATCAAAATGCTCCACAAGTAAATACGCTACGACCTGGGCCTTTATAGTCGTACGAAGCTCAAAATCGATGTCAAATTGGCTTAATTCAATGAGCCATTTTGTCAACCTTCTTGAAAAATCTGACTTTACAAGGACTTGTTTGAGTGGCTAGTCCGTTACCACTATGATTGTATGGGCTTGAAAATATACCTCAATCTCCTGGAGGCATTGACGAGAGCAAAGGCGAATTTTTCCATTTTCATGTAACGTTTTTCTGCTCCTTGCAGCATTTTCCTGAGATAATAGACGGGCAGGTGTTTACGCTCGCATACAATGACAAGTACTGTGCTCGTGGCCTCTGAGGAAACAAAGAGATAAATGAATAGATTTTCCCCAGTGATTGGTTTTGTCAGTAGTGGGGCGCAAGAGAGGTACTTCTTCATGTCTTGAAGGGATTTTTTGCATTCTTCGCTCCATGTGAAGTTGCGAGCATTGCACAGAATTTTGAAGAAAGGTAGATTTTTGTCGACCAATCTTGAGATGTATCTATTGAGAGAGATTATCTTGCCTACCAAAACTTGAACTTCCCTAACATTTAGAGGGGAAGGGATATCCAAAATTGCTTTGATTTTCTCTTGGTTTGCCTCAATTCCCCTTTAGCTTACCATACATCCTAAGAATTTGCCGAATCGGACCCCAAATGTACACTTAGAGGGATTCAGCTTCATCCCATAATGCCACAGAATGCTAAACTCTCGGCGAAGATCATCCAGGTCGGAATCCTGGAGTTTGCTGACGATCATATCATCACGTAGACTTCCATAGACTTTCCAATTTCACGCTCGAACATTCTGTTGACGAGGCATTGATAGGTAGCCTCTGCGTTCTTGAGCCTGAAGGGCATGACTAAAAAATAATACACCCCCACATGGACTACAAAGGATGTCTTCGGGCGATCCTCGGGAGCCATGAAGATCTGGTAGTATCCCTAAAAAGCATTTATCATGCTCATGAGCTCACACCCAACGATCGAGTCGTCAAGTTGGTCAATCCTTAGCAAAAGATAAGGGTGGTCCTTAGGACAGGCTTTGTTGAGATTAGTAAAATCATTGCACATGCGCCACTTATTAGCACTCTTAGGCACAAGGAACACGTTGCAGAGCCACTCCGGGTATAAGATCTCCTCAATATACTGAGCCTCGAGGAGTTTGTTGATTTTTTCTTCCATGACTTGCCTTCTGAACCCGTGGACGTCCCTCTTCTTTTGTTTGGTTAGTTTGAATGTGGGGTCCATGTTGAGTCTATGGACGATGATACTTGGGTCAATGCCTGTTAGATCGGATGCTTTCCAAGCGAATACATCATGATTTTCTCTTAGAAAGTCGAGGTTGGAGCCAATCTATGAGGTTTTCTCAGGGTTTCCTTGCACCAATTCGATGGTCAAAAACTTTTCCGTTGGCTCAATCCTGACCTCCGGTCGGGAAGCCTCGAGAGCCCTCTTCTTACCCGTGAGGCGATTATCTGTAGTCTCCAAGGGTTGGTCATCCTCACTACCCGAGGACCCCTCAACAACTCCTGGCGGTCCATCTCCAGTGCTCGGAGCGGTGCTGGTACCTTTCTTCTTGTTTTTCTTTCTTATATAAATTGGCCCCATTTGCGTTTGGGGCTATCCTTGTCCAACTTGGGCAAGTCTACCAATTTCTTGGTGGATCCTGTTTGTACCATAGGTTTGGGTTTATAACTTCTAAGGGAAAGTATATAACATTTCCATGCTTTACTGACATTGCATAAAACTTCCCCAATACCCTCGGGGGTTGGGAATTTGAGTTTCTGGTGGTAAATTGAAATTACAGCTTTAAAATCCACGAGGGCTGGACGCCCTATGATGACATTGTACAGAAGGTCAACTTCCAAGACAGCGTACAAGACTCTCAAAGTCTTATGCTGTGGGGCGCGACCAAAAGAGGTAGCCAAGCGTATCTATCCACGAGGGACAATCTGAGAACCCCCAAAGCCAATGAGAGCTATTCTGAGGGGTTCAAGGGGAATGTTAGTTATGTTCATCTTTCGAAACGTCGAGTAAGGTAAAATATTCACGAAGCTTCCACTATCAACCAAGACCCTCTTTACAACATGATTATGAATATCTAAACTAACCACCATGGGGAAATTAGAGGATTCACCGACCCTATGAGGTGTTACAATGTGCTCAAGGTCTTTGTCAGTGAAACAATCTCATTTTCCCTCGAGCATGAGGACCCTCCTAATGAGTAGACATGTTTAGCTTAGGTGGATCTCTGATCATAGCTACGAACATGGTGATGACTAGAAGTGTTGGAATCTCCTCCCGACGGCCCACCAGTAATTATATGAATGACAATTACGGGAAGCGTTGGAATCTCCTCCCAAGGGCCCACCAGTAATTATGTGAATGACTGCAAAGGGTTGATTTTCCATTTCGGGGGCCTTTCATTCTTGGCACGTCCTTGAGTGTGAATGGCTCCTCCTTTCATTCCTAGCATGCTCGACACAATGCTCATCATAATGTTCCAACACCCTCACAAACTCCTTCAGGTGCCCCCTGGCTATAAGTCTTTGGATCTCAGCCTCGAGCTGGCGGCAGTCATTGGTGTCGTGTTCTTTTTGCTTGTAGAAGGCACAGTATTTGTTCGAACGCTTTTAGGTCTCCTTCTCCCTCATTTTTGGCAGTATCTTGAACAACTTTTTGTCTTCCATGGAATAGACTTCTGCAATATGCCCGTTGAGGGGAATGCGCTCATACCTTCGAGAGGGTGAAGGGTTTCTGTGAGTGGGAACGGGACTGCGGCGTCTGTTTTTGGTGGTGTCAGTTTTCTCCATCGGCCCTCTGTCCACTCGAGAGGCATTAGCCAATTTTTTTATCTTTGGCTATGTACATGTCCTCGAGGGTGAAGTAAGAGTCATCAATCTCGCTCATCTCCGTCAAGGAGCGTGGCTTTTTCTTAGCCACTTCTTCAACAAATTCCTTGTTGAGATAGTTCTTCATATTGATAGCTCCAAAGAGCACATGCCTCAAAAAGTCCATCTAGGGCTTCTCCACCAGTAGGATTTCTTTGTTGAACCTTCCCAGAAAGGATTTGAGGGTGTCGTTTAGTCCCTGCACTATACTGTACAAAGCCGTGGTAGCAGGCGCTGGTGCTTGTAATGAACTGAAGTGATTCATGAAGGCATTGGTCAAGTCACTGTACCCTCGGATGGAGCGAGGGGGCAGTTTCTTATACCATTCCTGGGTTGTCCCCACTAAGGAAGTGATGAAGAGTTTGGTCTGGTAGTGGGTGGAGTGATCATTTAGGTGCACCAAATGAACGAAATGATCCAGATGCTCAGTTGGATCAGTTGTTCTGTCATAGCGATTGACGGAGGTAGGAATCTTGCCCCTTCCCAAGCGGGCCATCAAAACTTCTTCTACGAAGGGGGATCCCCTCGCTAGCGGTCAGCTGTTTTCTCCCTTCTAGTCATGTTCTTCATAGTCTTTCTCGTCTCTCTGGTGGCGAGGGGCTTGGGGTCATGGAGCGCGAGCGTCTCTGGCTCAGGATCTCTCATCCCCAGCATGGGGGACTTGAGTCCATGCTCGAGATAGCTACTCCACCATCTGCTGCAGACCATCTAACTGGTCTTGCACAGCATCCAATCGGGGGTCATCCCCCAATCGTTTGCTTACTCTCCTAGAGATCCTCGATTGGACCTCCTCTTCTCCTTTTGTCCTATTTTCGTGAGGGCCCTTCTCTTTCTCCAATGGGGGCGGTGGCTGATCCACCCTCGGAGGCGCCTCTTTCTCTTGTGCTGGAGGTGGTGGCAGTGGTTGAGCCCTCAAGGCATTTTGGAAAGCTGTTAATGGATGAACTTGCAACCCTCCTAGTGGGGGGCTGCTTGAGCGCCTTCTCCCGAGGGGAAGTAAGTAGTCGTAAAAAATTTCCAAGCATTTTGCGTGGCTTGGACTTCGCATTGCGCATAAAGCACCTGAAGTTGCTGAGGTGTTATTTGGGGCATTTCCACTTCCTGGATCTCTCGAGGAATGGTCATAGGAAGTTGTAGATTGCCCACTTGATAGGGCTGAATTACGGGCATAGTGCTAAGCATTACCCCAGGCATTACTACATAGACAAATCCAGGCATTACCCCTTGCTGCATAAGAGTATACCCCTGAGGGGGCATCATCATGGTATAGGCTCCTTAGTTGGCGACGTTGGTAACGATAACGGCATTCGTGAGTGCTGCGGAAGGCGTAACCGAACTGGGTCCTCCCACCATATTTCTCTGTAACATCCCACATCGGTTGGGTAGGAGAACGAAGTCCTCCTTATAAGGGGGATGGAAACCTATCCTTGCAGACGCGTTTTGAGCTATGGTCTCGTCCTGACTCAGAAGCAAATCCGTAAGGCCGTTTCGATTAAGAGCGTGCAAAGCGGACAATATCTGCATACTGGATCGATCCTGTGCTGTTACAGTGCAGTTTTAATTGTTGTTTAATTTGTCGCTCAATTTTAATTGTTGGTTTAATTTATCACTTCATTTAATTAAATTAAAATACACGTCAAATGTCAATGATATAATATCCGTATGACATAGTTATCGCGTGAAATGGAGCCAAATTTTCAATAAGCTAGCACTCCAAAAGTCTTGCATCATAGATCAACCACGAATAAAATTCACACAAGATCTCGTTGTTGACTTCATACATATACACATATGTGATATGACATAACCATTTTTACCATTTCAAATAACTTATTCTTGTGTAGGCCCCTTTCACCCGCTATAAAACCCCCCGTTACTAATCAAGATCAGCAAAGCATTACCCCAACCTTCTAAATAAGCCCTTTTCACCAAAGAAAAATTAATGGCCCCAACAATAGCTGTTCCTTTCGGCAACGGCTGCGATTCGACGACGGCGGCGCCGGAGAACAGAGAAGTGCTGCAGAAGAGAAACGAGGAGCTGGAGAAAGAGTTGAGGAACAGTCTGGAAAGAGAGGAGCTAACGAAGCAGGAGTTGCAGAGGGCGTTGGAGCGGCTGAGAGTGGCGGAGGAGGCGGAGGAGCGGCTGTGCAGCCAGCTGGGGGAGCTTGAGGCGGAGGCAGTCGATCATGCTAGGGAGTATAGGGCGCACATAACGGCGTTGATGGAGCAACTTTCTACTGCGCACAAACTGTTGCAGAATGCTGCTGTGAATTGATAATCTATGATTTTCGGTTACGGTGGTTGTATATGTTTCTGATCGTTTATTAGGTAACAACAAGTCAACAACATGGTAAATCTGAATTTGCAGTGTTGTCTTGTGGGTCCCGCTTACTTTATATATTTTTTTGGTTATTTTTGTTGTTTTCATTTTGGTCTATCTGGTGTGGGGAATTTCATAATTGTGTTGCCAGCCCTTGGGATTTTAGTTTTTTGTCCTTTTCGATTTTCTCTTGGGATTGGAGTTGTAAAGTGTAAATGTGTAATAAAAGCTTATAAGAATGATAGTAATTTAGTTTAAACATTTCATTCAACTCTAATTACATGTCCAACACATGAGAAATTTTCGACTATATTCTTATTGAAAAGTTAAGTAGGAATTACGTGAGATAAATTAGCAAAATTAGAGATTTACGTTACTTTTAAAACTCCCAAAAACAAATCTGAAAGTGCACCAAAAAAAATATGTGAAGTGACAAAAAAATATGAAATTTTAGAAACTAAACGTGACATTTTCTTTATCATTTTATTTTGAAGTTACAGTAAAACTATCAGTTCACTCGTCAATGAACCTAAATCTATAGGAATTGTGTAATTTGTGATTTTCAAACTTCTCTAAAGTAAAATATATGATATTTTTATGTAAGCGGATACGATTTTTAATTATATATACTATTTATATCTTAATATAATTAAAACATAGATTCAAACATATAATACGTATTCCTATAATTAGTAAATTAGCCGCTAATTTTGACTTTTAAATTGAGGACGGACGTCTCCCGCATGGGACATGGTTATATTATATAAGAGGTTTTCACGCAACCTATAAAAATCGAAGTAAGAAGATTTAATAGACGTCTATAGAAGTAATGAAATAAGAAAGAAAGGTAGCGTATGATGGGAATATCTCAAAAAGGGGAAACCTTTATTTCCATTCTGAAAACTCCGCCAACAGCCTAAGCAACGAATCATGTTCTATTTGCAAATAAGTCCTCGTTATTAATATATTATCCAATATAAATCAAGATTTATGTCGCTATTTTAATTAAGATAAAGCACTGCCTTAATTTCCAAAGTTGGGGGACTAAATTGATTTCATGTGATGAATTACGTAAGCAAGATAGGGTTTCAATAAATACTTCAGAATTAGAGGAGGAAATTTTCATCTAAAACTTGTACCGGCCATAACTTGCACTATAGTTTAATTATCTATTTCACGTAATTAATAAAATTTTAACTCAAACTTAACTCAATCAATCTCAAGTCTCAACAAATAGACATGAATAAATATTACATTAATACATTTGCTAAATAATTTACCCTTAATCTACGGTTGCAACTATATTTTATTAGTGCCCCAATCTTTGTAAATTGTTCGATGGGTTAATCTCATTACCTCCCTAACGTTTTGAGCTTAGTGTATTTTATCTCTAATATTTGAATCAATGCAATTATCCTCTAACCTGCGAAAAATATCACACTCAACCCATTTAGCAAATTCAATATGTATAAAGTAGATTCCAAATGTACTGGTATTATGTATCAGATTGAAACACTTGATGTAAGGAACATAACAATGGTTTTGAAACCAAAATCCGACAAATGATAAATCATAAATCACCGGGTAAAGCACGACGAACGAAGCATTGTAGTGGCTTTCGACGACCAATAGGATTGATTGGGATATGAGATTCGTTCGTCTTGAATAGACGAACACGACGGCGGTGGTCTTGAAGCTTGAATCACCATGATGGAGGAGAAATCGACAGTTAAAGTTTGTTAAAAGAGATTAAATGTGATATTTTTCAAAAGTTAAGGGAAAAATCACACCGATTCAAAGTTTAAGGGGTAAAATGCACTAAACCCCAAAAGACAGGGGATTGTCTCGAATTAGCCCTTGTCTAGCTCTCAATCCATAGATCTAATGAAATAGTTTTGTCCCCAAAGTGCCAAATTTACAAAGGTCGGAGGCCAAAGTAAAAATATTATAAATATCGGGACACAAAATGTGAAAATACCAATATTGAATCGAAAGCACGTCTGAAACATTTGAGACTTTAGAACTCGCATATCTGATTTTTTATTGGAAACCAATATAAGAGACCTATATTGGCATTTGTAAAGTTTTTCTTTTCTTGTTTCCTTTTCTTTTTGCTTCTATATTTTAGTTATATAAGTCAGAGTTGAGTTGAAATCCTCTCTTATAACACTCGTAGACTCAAACTCAAAAAAGTTTGAACACTAATAAAAGATATTTGCGAAGATCGGAGGTAAGAAACGAATACAGTCATTAATTAAGGGGTTAAACACAATTAACCCATTATTATTTATAAAATTCACATCGATAATGATAGCGAGCCAGATAATGGTTGATGCATCATTTCCCGTCAAAAAAACAGAAGAAAACTCAAGAAAACATTAATTAATCCCAAATTAGTTTAATCTGCTTTTTTCAATGGGATATGAGTGTGATCATATCTCTCGTCTTTTCGTAAGCCGGCCTTAATTGTGGAGATCAAATGAAAATCTGGTCTTAAACAAATCTTTGCAAGCTTTCATATTGGTTATCTTTTTCTAGTTTAACCAATATGCGGGCCGGCGGGCCCATATCAAATTGTTAATTAACATGGTTTCTTTTACCTATAATCCAAGTGAAATTTGGGGCATTTAAGCTTAATTAAGTCTCGAACAAATTGAAACATATTTTTATCGAACTTAAAATTTCTTTCTACCGATTTTAGATGTCCCATAACAAGAAAAATATGCAATGCTTTTCTTATAACAATAAAGTAGCTTATTTCCGCTCAAATCTTCTGTCTCACTTTTTGTATTTCACTGGTTGGATGAATGACACGAACTACTTAAAGTGTAAAACTTATTTTGCCACTCATAATTATATTTTAGGAACTCAAATTCGAGATCTTTAATTAAACTAATATAGTATCGAACCTCTAACAATATCAGGTCAATCTTCATAGCAAAAGTCATATTTGAACTGTAAGCTAAGAAGCCTAAGATAAAGTAGTGTTATGCGTGGTAATTTAAGGGGAAAAGATCAAATCACAATGAGAATAAAATTGACAATTGATAAGAAAAAAGGGAAAAGAAAGCAATGGTGAAGAAGACAAAAGCACAAAAAATTAGACAACACATTCATTATTGTGCCTTATCAATAATCAATTCTCATTACACATAATAATGCTCGCAACTGTTCATTCAGAAGATTCATTTATTTTTCGCAATATAACTCCTTAAATTTGTAGCATCACAATCAATGCATTATTTGTAATAATCTGTCATTTCCCCTTGCATCCAATTAAGTTCCATCAAAATAATGTTTTGACAGGCACGACACAAATACACGGGACAAAATTTCTTTCGGAAATTTATCTCATAAATTGTGTATATTTTTGGAGTATGAATAAATCATACCTTGGTCTAAAATGATTTGATCAACTATTGAAGTCTGATATGGGGTGGACAGGAAAAATAATTTAGACTTGATACCTCTTTTCAAACGTTCGTCTTGCATGACGTTTGCATACAACACAAATTTGCGGGAATTATTCAGGATGAAGCGAAAGTAAAACCAAACCATGAAGACGAAGCCATCTCCTCGAAGCAACCGAGACTCATCGAACCTGGAAAAACTCCTTTCTTTCTAATTTTTTCCAAAAAAAAAAATCGGTTATCACCTCAGGGTTTTTTTTTTTCTCTTTTTTTTTGGGTCACAAAAGAAGGGCAACAAACCCACACAGCCTCAGCAACTAAATAATCAACCAACTGATTAGGTGGTTCCTGCTAAACCTCTAGCTTTCCCTCGATATCATGCCCGAACCTACGAGCAAGTCAGCGCATGCACTTACCTCAGGTTTATTCACTTGTCTTGGTTTTCAGAATCCAAATGTCTCCCCGAGAGCAACTTCCTCGGCGGGGGGGCCAAAAATGGCGAAGCTATGACAGAGGACCGAAGAGCTGGAAAGAGAATTGAAGGAGAGAGAGAGAATAGAATTTGGGAAGAATTGATGAGAATGTGCGGGCGGCTGAGGAGGGCGGAAGGGGGGAGGAGCGGCTGTGCAGCCAGTTCGGGGAGCTGGAGGCAGAGGCGGAGACCATGGGCCATGCGCGTGAATACAGAGCCCAACTCATCGAATTGATCAATCAATTGATGGGACAGGTTTCTTATGCGAAGAAACTTGTTCATCAATCTTCTTTTTCCAGCTTCATCTGAGTGGTGACATTTCACTTAATAATATATAAGTAGGTGAAATGTATCAAACTGGAAGGTTTTACCCAGTCCATGTTCAACTGAACTGAGATTAACTGGTAAAAATAATTGAACGAAGCTCGATGACTATTATGGAACCTTCAAATTGACATCCTTCCGAAAATCCAATAAATAGCATATTAAGATATCTAGCGTACAATGATGCAGTGAAGCAAAATTGTTTGCTAATCTTTAAAGCAGGAAGAAAAGAAACTATTCCCATGCAACAAAATTCCAATGCCAGGGGCAGCTTTATGATTGATCCAGCAGCAGTTCTTCTAGGGGATCGTATTACCTTCTTTTGGGTTTCTCGTTCCTGCATACAAGATTAAATCGAAAAATTTAATGAGTTTCAGGAATTATGCCATTATATGCAACGATAAAGACTGGTTAATACCTCTCTACATGATCCAGGATAAGCAGCCTTGGTCCGGGGGGAATTTTCACATCCTGAAGAGCACTGGATTTTAACAGGAAATGAAGTCGCATCAAACAATCGGAACTTTAATATATATTCAGATGATATTGAGTAGTAAGTCAAAAAGTAATTTACCTATCAGTTAGCAAAGGCAAAGTGCTGTCAGTTAACATGCCTCGCTTGAAATTCTTCTCATAGTTTTGTAGACCAAGGGTGCTTAACATGGATCGTGTTTTAGTATAGTATATATCTTCAGCTGGTGGTTGTGAAAACTTCTGCCCTACCTGCAGATTTGTTAAGCGGGGGCCATGATTAATAATGGGAGGCAAAAACAAGTAGTTTGTTGATCAAATAAAATCATGGGTAATGCAATTTTATGCTACAGTACATATTAAGAAAATACGGAAATGATCGCAAGTGGATAAATTCAACAGAATGCAAATGATTTTCTCTGATTAGTAATCACCTGGTAAATTCCACCTTGAACAATTGCAAAGAAAACACCAGAGGTAAGAGCGTTTGCTGCAAGATTCGGTCCACCCATACCACTTACTAATGAGAACATGACCCCAGAACCAAAAGCTGCGACCATACTGTAATTACCAACAGTGAACAGTCAGCATCATAGGAGAATAGAGCTTGACAGAAGCAAACAAACAGAGAATGCGATGCAAGAATATGATATGGAAACGTCATGTCATGGACCCAGTACGTCCATTGACCGATTGGTTTATTTATACAAGGACTTAGAGAATCTCCTCTAGCCACTTCTAGAATTTCCTTGTACTTTGTACATAGTTGTGTTGAACTTTGTGTAGATGTTGTCATATGATCTATAGAAGGGTGAACAGTTGAAGAGATATATGTTTTTGTACTTAGAAGGAAACTTTTCCAAGAATTTAGATGAGGGAACTGATTGAACATATGAATTCTTGTCCTCGTGCCTCAGGTCGCTAATTAGAACTGGCAAACCAGAGATTGTACTAGTAAATGATTTGAAATACAGATGTTGGATTCGTGTACATGTTAAGAGGGAAAATTGACAGATTCAGGAAACGACTGAAAACACTGTTGCTCACTTATATATTTCATCTTTTTGGGGAAATTGGCTGAATAAATAAGGATTCTTACCCCCGAGCATTTGAAGGGCTATTATCTAAAATTTAAATAAATGCACATCAATGGTTGTCCTATTGTGATATGTTCAAGCAAAGGCATTACCTAGATTGTACATCCTCCTTGCCTCTCAATCTTTTCATGACACATGAAATTCCAGCATTGACACCCGTCATCACTGCAAAATTGCGTGCTTGAACCAAAGGACCTCCTGCAAGAGCCTGCAAACAACAATATAACATTTAACTCTGCATTGCTCAATGAATTAATCAACCAACCCCACACCACCTTAATTCCAAAAGGTTTATTCACTTGAATTCCACATACTTGATGTTGAAAACATTCAGTTGCTCTTCTCAAAAGTCCATAAACTAACACAGTTGCTATTTCCAAAACTTATTGTCTTGCTAAATTAAAAAAGAATGGAAATTTCCAGAAAACTTCACTCCAAACTTCATGCACAATACAAATCCAATAAAACCACCAAAAAGTCACTCCACACCAGATAAATGCACACACATACACAGCAGGAACACAAACAAATTCACCCCGCAATCAATTTAAACGCCATGAATGCAACAACATACGAATATCCAACCGCACCGTCCACAATTTTCATCAAACACTTCCGCCGACAATTTCCCCACCACATGTCTACGACAGCAAAACATTCAATCAGCAAATAAAACGCACATCAATCAAGCCAAACACATCGAACACACACCTGAGCCTGTTTAAGCGACGCCATAGCCTCCGGATTAAGCCCCGCCGCGTTCGGCGGCGGAGTAATCAAGGAGGACGCATCGCCTGTAAGCGTCCCCATGAAACCACCAATCGCAGCCCCTTGGGCCGCACTGGCGGCGGTGACGACGGCGGCCTCCACCGGCAACGACTGTTTCGCCAACCAACCTTTGAACTTCGTCTCCACCTCCTTCAATTTGGCCTGCACCAAAGCGATTGGATTCTGCTCTTGCCCCATCAAACTGCCGAACTTGCCTGGAAATTCAATCAACATACCACCTTGCTTGCCCTCGGCCATGGATTTCGAATTACCTGGGGTATAGATTGGATGATTTCCTTCCCTTGATTGCTAGGAAGTTGGAATCAATGGCGAAGGGTTTTGGGTTTGGGGTTTTGAATGAGACTAGGGTAGCTAAGGTTTAGAGGGAGGAAGAAATATGGATAACAAAGTAGACTAGTTTTAGTCTATCATCTCTTGATTTCCCAGTTTCAACTTTCAACCCTATAAAGGCGCACGGGAGAAAACAAACTTGACTTTCTTTGTACCTCGATTTTGAACATTCATTTCTCAGCCCTTTTCACTAAATTATGGCACAAAATTCGCATGCATTTGTTGATCGTTATTTACTATGTTCTCTATTTTATAGTTAAAAATGGAACTTTTAGTTTAATCATATGGGTCGAATTCATGGGAATGCAGCTATTAATAATAGGAAAAGTACCAACCGACAGTTAGACTTAAGTGGATAGGGACCTGAGTTCACTTAAATAAGGTATCAGATTCGAGCCTTACGGATTTAAAAAACTACGGAGGGGTCCCGCAATAAGCACCTTCAGCTATTCCGCGATATTAGTCATTCACTTAATTGAATGGGGAAAACTTTAAGAGATCGAAAAAAATAATAGGAAAAGTTTTACACACTAAAAAATCCGTCCCGACACATGAAATGGACTATAGAACAAAATAAATAAAAAAGGAACTTTTACATCCATTTTAATATATGTGAATTTTTATAATGGGCTATTAACAAATTTTAATTATCATATTTTTCTTTATAAATTGTCTTTATATTATATCCTTATTTATATAAATTATGAAAAAAAAAACAATTGCAAAAGAATTCAAATATTATTTCAGTATATACATGTGATTTCAGAACTTGCTACTGATATGATTTCAATATATGACCGACCACTTGGTCATAGTAATTTCCAGCATGTTCTTGAAAATCATCAATTAATCACTGCTCCTCCCTCCGCGCCGGCCACCGGCCCCAGCCCCAGCCCCACCCCTTCTTCCTCTTATCTACATTTCTTCATGTCATGACAAGAAGAGTTTTACATCAAAAACTGAAAGCCAAGATGATGAGGACAACCATTGACATAGGAAAGGGTAACAACAATATGGCCGAAGATGTCGAAATAAAGCCTGCTTTGATCTGCTCCTTTGTGCTTTCCCTTACTGGTGGATCGTCTACTCTCCTCATCCTGCATCAAGGGAAAAAGAAAACGAACACAAACATTAAGTTAATAAACAAATCCAGAATTTGTTGGAAATCTGAGTTATTTCTTAGCTCTTACCCACTATTGGGGCAGAAAACAATGGCATACTCAGATGCCTTGCAGGTGAAAGTGCTGGCTTTATCATCGAATGCGTAGCTATAAGCTCTAGGACAGGCTCTTTTGAATATTCCCGAGTAGAACGATGGCTGACAGGTTGTCGGATTAGCAAACTCTCCGCTGCAGCAATACTGGTCTTGCTTGAATGCTTCGCAGGCACTCCTGCAACCGACTACGCCCCCATGGGATTCGTCGCTGCCAACGACCTGTAGCTCTTTCGGACAACCTGTTTGAATATTTCGTCATATTGTGCGTTTGCCATGTTGGGATCTTGTATATATTTGGGATTACTATATTGAAAATTAATGTTGGAGGAGAAATTGGTATATACATTACCCATGTTGAGATCTTGTACACAGCCAGTGGCGTTGCATGCACCATTAGTCCCCCTCGGAGCAGCAACAATCGGTAGGTTGTAGCCGTCGACGATGCTGACATCGTAGAAATCTTTCTCGGCTCCAAAAGTGATTTCGAAGAGCGATGCCGGTGGTGTGGCACCAGCACCGTTGCATTCGAGTCTGCCGCCACAGTCTCCGGTCAGGCACGAACCGACACCGGTCGCATCAAATGCGCAGCCAGTCCTGGCCCATATCCGACCAGACCATCCAGGCGTGTTGGGAATTGAGATGCTTTGGCGTGAATCCAACTGAAACCCGGTTGTTGGAAGTGGCGGTGAACCTGAACCAGAAAGGGTACCGGGCCATATCGTGTAAGGGCAGTTGTTGGTGATGATGAACATGGCAGCACAGGAGTTAACAAGGACAGAGAAGACGATTAAAGATACGGGAATGTTCCAAAATGCCATGGGGGAGAGGGAAAATAGGTTTGCTGTAGTTGGAACTTGGAACTGTTAGTTGAATAATTCGGGGGAGGGGGGATTTGTAGGTTGGGTGAGATTTGTATCAGCCGCAATGTTGTGAGATTGGGTTTAGAATTTCTTTTTTGAGAAGCATAAAGGCAATTACTTTCCTTGGACAGAATCAAGGGGATCCCTTTGATTACACTTTTGATAAATACTCTGAGAAAAGTCTTGGGAGTTGGATGTTGTAAGGAAATGGGAAGATCTTACAAGGTTGGAGTCAAATTGGTGCAACTGCAATGGATTCCAATACCATATGAAAAAGGCTAGTCTCAGATTCCCAGTGAAAAGGGGATTTTGCTGCTACTTTTACGACAAGCTTTCACATTGATCCTTTTCCTGAATACTACTCAAGACAAGTTGACTTGTGGCGAAACTAGTCTCTTCTCTGACTGATCAACTCGTCCTTTGAGTGAGAATCTGTAAAGCAGTTAATCATTACCTGTAAAAACATTTCATTTTTCTATTCATATTCAACACATGCTTGAAATTGGCATAATTGATATAAGAGGCCACCTTAAATGAAAGAAACAGGCATGCAGGTATAAATACCTTGGTGAAGAGTAGACCATTAAAATCATAGAGAGTCCATGTAAATTTTCACTGCGTTGGGCACAGGACATGTTACATATTGTGGAGACTCCCAAACACTTGCACAGGAAATGTGGAATGTTTCAAGTGAGGCATCAATGTGACAGCAAGTCCGTTTAAGCTAAGGTCAAGTAATTAGGGATTGGCATTTGGACTTTGGGTTGGGGAATCCAGGACCCAACCCGAACTTTTGGTTTTCGGAGAGGGTACCCAATAGCCGACATAAAATTTGGGATCGGGATCGTAATTGGTCCCCTATAGCCAATCCTGAGATGCATGTCATGCGACCAGCTAATTTTCTCCTGCACAAAAGAAGAAAGAGTAAATATTAGATGCTTCCCAAAGATCCAAGACAAATTAAGTCTATTGAATAATTCAAAAAGATAACGCAATATATTAGAAAGTCTCTTGTGCCACAAATGCTTCAACTCCTGCAAAAATGGAAAAAATTTAGGAACAAAACATGGAGCAACCAGGATAAAAACATACGTTAACCAATTGAACATTAACCATGTGCTTCCACCTTCATCTGCAACATAATAGAACAAGTGTGATTAGGGTGAGGCTTCCACCCTAAAAACAAACTATCCTAACAAACTGACGATTAGGAAATAAACCACTTTTAAGTCAAACAGAAGCCACTCCGATAAAAATATGATCATCTGGCTAACATGTATGTCCACTGCAAGCCGAACTTCTTCACAAAAAGTTTACAGGACATAGCACCATTGAATTCCTGAGAGTTACATGTCTTGTGGCATTAAAAGTGCTACAACTCAAATAAAAGTAGGTCAAAATAAGGTTTTCCTACATAAAGGCCAGACAATCAGGTCCACCTCTGAAGCACTGAATAACTCCGTAAGAGCATATAACTAATTAAAGAAAAGGACAAGATTGATGAGAAATCAGCAATTATCCAGTGTCTAGCTCATATCAGTGCCACCACCAAGCCGACTGAAGATGGGACCAACAGCAGTAAAAGATCTCTGAACTGGTGAGGGATGGAACTGAGCATCCTTTCTGCGCTTACGAGCACAGGTCTCTGTGGTGCAACTCTCCAAATCGAGCTTCCTACGGATTCCTTTCACGGCCTGTTGCTCAGTAGGCGATAGAGGAAAAATCTGCTTACTCACTCTGCAGAGGGAGCTAAGGTTATCATACAAAATTCTCTGGTTACAGGTTTTGTCACAAATGTGTGTCAATCCAGTTAGCCTGCAGCGATACATGTTCCCACACACAAGCTCATTCTCACATTTCCAGTCACACTTGTGAACAGGATTAGGCCTATCTTGGCCAAGAATACTGGACAAATAAACAACATTTGTAGGAGCTACCATACATTTTCCAAATACCTCCATTACTTGATTGGAGAATGTAATCCGTCAAAAAATCTCAATTCCCTACTATCGAACCCCGGCTTTCTGCACTCCTAAAACAATACAGAGTTACTAAGTGTGACAGAAGAAGCTGAGGTAAATTGATCATTGCTGATTAGGCAGAAGTTATCTTTTATGATAATGCAAGAGCATTGCCTTATACTACAATTTCATGTTCTTCAAACTTATCATGAAAGTCCTAAAATTCGAGATCTCAAAACCACAGCTGTATTAACCTGATTAATAAACATGAAATCCAGATTAAGGTCTTGCTATCCTTTCCTTTTCTCAGATTAAGCAAGCTCCTTCACTTAATTACTCCTATCGAGACGCAATTTCACTCGATCACTACATCAAGGCAACCATCAACATCTCTTTAGGAAGACGAAATATCAAACAAAATCAGATTCTCAACAAAAGTAAAGGAAATAATTTCTCCATGCAAAAGACGCAACAGCGACATTTACCTCTAAAAGCCAAACACAATCAACAGACAAAAACCACTAAAATGAGAGATAAAAAGAGAGAATTCGTAGAAAAATCAACGAACTTGCACGAAGATCACACGCAGGCACTGCAACCAAAAGCACCACGTCTCTCTAATTTCTCTCTCACACACTTGGAGTGGAGTGAACACAAAACAAGCATTCGAAGCAAAAAGATGTCTGAGGGAGACACGACGGTGTTACGTTTAACTATTTATTTATAGAGAGAACGATAAGGCGATCCAATTCTAATTAAGTCAAATTTTCATCTTTAGATGCTTCTAATTTATTTTTCATAAAATTTGTGATGCTTAATTTTTAAACAATAATATTTCTTTTAACACAGACACCCAAAATAGTTAAAAATATTTGAACACAACATCCTTAAGAAAGAAAACTTAAGAATTTTTTGAGAAAATTATTTATTTGACTAAATTTTTTTAGCTCACTCACCAACTTAGATAGATTTCTAATTAGCTCTATGTAAATGACATTTAAATTTTGAAAATACTCTCAAATTTTTTTCAAAAAAAATCAACTCTCAATTTTAAAAATCTATTTTACTTAACTCTCTAATTATTATAAAATAATCTAATTATCCTTAATTTAACTATTTTTTTCTATAATTCAACACATACCCAAACAGGATTCAAACCTTAGACCTTACCCTTGAAAAAAAATCCATTAACAAGATGGACCAACCCTTTTCTGCATCCTGAATAACATAACAATTCTTCAAAATTCAAGTACAATTCCAATAAAACACATTACTAAGAACCTATGTTGCACGGATACGGATACGGCGACATGGACACGACACGGATACGGCGACACGGATTTTTTTGTGAATTTCCCACGTAAGGAGTGTCGGACAGTGTCCAACACGACACAACACGGCAAAATGATATTTTTAGAAATGTCGTTGCATTAGAGCTAAGAACCATATTCAAATTTTAACATCCGATCCTCTAATGCACCGACACTTTTAAAAATATTATTTTGCCGTGTCGTGTCTTGTCGGACACCGTGTCCGACACTTCTCACGTGGAAAATTAAAAAAAAAATATCTATGTCGCCGTGTCCATGCATCATAGATCCGATCTTACCCGTTGAATAATATAATTAATCAAAAATGCTAAAAACCGAATAAACATCAGATTGTTTGGATTAAAACCCGACTCAGATTGTTTGGATTAAAACCCGACCCATTCACAACCCTAGACCCTAGCATGTCAGCTAGTCCAATGGACACATGAATTAGATAGTTAAGTTAATATTCCAACATCCAAATCACATGACAATAAATTTCCCTATTTATATGTAAACTAGACTGTCAACAAATAACTTACAAGTTACTGCAAACTATATATAGATTATACAACATCAGGTCACATGTACTCTCCGCATGCTTGGGCATCATTGCTGAATGCAGCACCATGATTAGGCGATTCCGTTGCATTGTTAGAACTGTAGCATCAGTCTTCCATCTAAATAGTACAAGAAGAGGTGTTATTCCCGAGGACGAGCAAGCCAAAGAGAGCTAAGTGC
>JBBMKE010000009.1:17847373-17869055 GCA_037834125.1 Lippia alba | reverse complement strand
CGATACTTGGAAACTCATTCTCAAGAAATTCAACATTGCGGGAATCTATTTCCGTCTTGCCACCATCTGGGTGTTCACCAAGCATTACATACCCTTTTGAATGTTCGGGATACCTTATGAACACTATCTTAGTGGCTCTTGGACCAAGTTTCCCATGTTTGTGGGTTGGATTGTGCATATAGCCGGCCGAACCCCACGGCGTAAGTGGTCCAAGGAAGGTTTTCTACCATTCCATAACTCATATGGAGTGGCAGGTACACTTTTACTTGGTACACGGTTAAGTACATACACTGCCGTAAGTAATGCATCTGCCCAATAACTGATCGGGAGACTATCTTGTGCCATCATTGATCTAACCATGTCAAGTAAAGTACGATTTCTACGTTCTGCAACACCATTTTGCTCTGGAGTTCTAGGAATCGTAAGTTGTCTGCGTATACCTTTTCCTTCACAATACTCCTTGAACATATCAGATAGATATTCACGGCCTCAATCGGTTCAAAGAGTCTTAACTTTTCGTTCCAATTGAGTTTCTACTTCCGCCACAAAACATTTGAACACATCTAATGCTTCATAGTTGTGAGATAGTAGGTACACATACCCATATAGTGAATAATCATCTATGAGAGTAAGAAAATAAATAGCACTATGACGTCCTTTGACGTTCATAGGTCCGCATATGTCAGAATGGATTAACTCTAAGGGACTTAATACCCTTAAAGCCTTGCCAAAAGGTTTTCGGGTTGCCTTATCAGCTAAACATGACTCACATTTAGGTAACTTAACCCTAGTAAGTCAGTCTAAAAGACCTTCTTTAGCTAGTCGACTCATCTTATCTTGGCCAATGTGGCCTAGTCTAGAATGTCATTTCACAGATTCAAAATCGCAATCAAAATTAGCAACTAAGGCAAGCGAGGAATTATTATTATAAAAACATCCAAGTCAAGAACAAAGAAACCATTATGCAATGAACCATAGCCAAACACATTGCCATGATACAATATCTCTAAACCACTAGAATTAAAAATAAAGGAAAAACCAAGTCTCAATAATAAAACTACTGAAATTAAAGAACATCGCACCCCCGGTGCATAGAGAGCATCATGAAGTAGCAACGTATTTCCTCCACGAAACTTCCGCTGGTATGTCCCTATGCTGAGGACGTCTTCCTCGCTGCCATTTCCTAAAACGACTGTTTGAGTTCCCACCGGATAACGATGAAACTCTAGGAAATCAGCTCGATCTTGTACTATGTGTTTGCTTGCTCCCGAATCTACAATCCAATTCGAAAAATGATTAGCAACTAATGCATGTGCACAAACATATAGTTCAAGAGGAAAATGAGAGGCAAGTACCTTCTTTGGTTCGGGACAGCCCCGAGCAAAGTGACCCTTCCCCTCACAATTGTAGCACTTCACACGTGCCATGTTCTTTTCTTTAGGTTTTTCCCACTTTGGCCACGCCACCTTTCGGTCCATTAGTCTGAGGAGGACATTTTCCTTTCTTAGACTTGTTACCTCGCTTGAACTTGTTGCCTTTGGGTTTTCCACCTCGGGCAACAAGTGCAACTTCAGGTTGACCAAGTGATTTGATGCGCTCTTCTTCCATCTCGAGGTGCTTTGAGATCTCAGCAAACGTTCTAACGTTATCACTATGAGCCATAAGAAGTTTGAAGTTTTTCCAATGATTAGTTCATTTGGAAGTGCACGAATCACATTCAAAACCTGAGCATTTTCAGGAATATCAGTTCCTGCAGCCTTAAGATCACGAACCATAGCACTCATAGTGCGCAAATGCTCACTTATGGTTCGACTGGAATCTATGGTATATTGCATCCATTTCAAATGCAAGGTACGCAACCTTGTTTCGGATGTTTGACCATATTTGATCTTAAGTTGATCCCACATCTCCTTAGCTGTGGAATAAACCTCAAACTCTCCAATTAGGTCATCGTGCATGTTACTTAACATACCGTAACGTGCACTACGATCCTTTTTGAGCCAGTCCTGGTACACAGCCAGGCTAGTCTTATACCCATTGATCTGCTGCTCAGTGGCATCCTTCTTAGGTTTAGTAGGCGCGACCTTACTAGTGGTTAAGTTGTCCATTACTTCGCGCTCATGAAGGTAGTATTGGATTTTCCTATGCCAAATGTCATAGTTTGACCCATCGAGTTTGTCTAAACCTTCAATTGCCAAGCGTTTCGAAGACATATCTCTAAGTATATAAGAAAAGGACTTTTTATTAGGCACATAACTAAATAATTAAATTAACGAGAATTTCCATCATTCACATTACATGTTCGAAAATTTCGCTAAGCTCATAATCATCACACATAATATGATTTCGGATTTTCAAATAATTTAATTATCATAAGTCCAAATGAAACACATTCATAATATTTGAATTATTGTTAAACAAATTAACATGATTCGTGTAAAATTATCACAAAGATAAATTATAATCAACAAATGATTTTCGAAAAATAATGTAAAACAGATTTACATTTGTGAACTAATTTAATTTAGTAAAACTAATTTACTAAAGTCATTATATAAAAAAATTATATAATATCATATAAAACATATTTATATAAATTAATTGACTGGGGCTTACAGTTATATAAAACGTATTTATATAACTATCTATGTGGGCTTGCTGTTATATAAAACACATTTATATGTAGTATGTTTGGGTTTATATATATAAAACATATTTATATACATCAATGGGTTTGAACTTAGTTGTATACAAAACGTATTTATATAATAACACTTTTGGGCTCTTCAAATAAAACATATTTATTTCTTGAAAATTCGGTTGCAAAAAAAAATAAAAAAATTTAAAGCCTAAAGTCAAAACCCTTATTCCCTAAAACCCCAATTAACTAAGCCCATAAGGCCATAAGAAACTCAAAAATAGAATTAGTTAGAACCTAATAGCAATAACCCCACAACCCGCCGCCCACTACAATTTCACGCCATTTTCGGCTACCCTTCCAAATTTGCAGACACAGCACTGCCACCACCTTCTTCGCCGGTAACACCTCCGTCGCGTCCCGCCTCAGTCCGTCGCCGACGAGCAGCTCCACCGAATCTTGCCTTCACACAACACACAACGTTCGACAGCCGGGGTGGGAAGTCGCCGCCACAGATGCGGTGCGGAGATTTAGGGGCTCCGTTCTCCTCTCGTATTTTCTCTTATTATCTAAGTGATAGGATGTGTGAAGGGGTGCGTGTTGGTGCCGCGGTTCACCACCACAGAGGCGGCGTCCCTGGAATCCGCCGCTACAGAGGCGGCGGCTGCGATTTAAGGGTTCCGCCGCTACAGAAGCGGCGGCGGGGGCAACAAAGTTGAAGGCTAAAAAACTAGGTTTTCCATCTGATTTCTACCGTAATCGAATTAATCAATTAACATATAATTGAAACTAAACAGCAATCAGAAAGCTTCATAAATTGGTAGAATAATTAACAGATAATCAGCATGCATATTAATTAACCAAAAATTAACATACTAAACAACATGCATATGAATTAACAAATAATTAACATACTAAACAGCATGCATATTAATTAACAAATAATTAACATAGTAAATTTCATTAAATTGGTAGCATGCTTATCGGGAATTATCACAATTATTTATTTTTGTTATTCACATGTCTAGATTATGATTTAGTGTTAAAAGTGTTTATAAGCTTTAATTTTCTATTCTAATGTATGTAGGTAAACATGTGTCACTGTTTCTTTCTATCTTTTTTCGTAATTACTTTAGTTGAAGGTTGTTCTACTTTCATTGCAAATATCAAGGAATTGATGCATAGTTTTATTTCATTATTTTTAGTCAATATATATAGCTGTATAAAAAGTTAGTTTCAGCCGTACATGCATTTATTAGATTTTGCACTTCATAGTGGTTTGTTGCTACTATATATTTCACTTAATATGAAAGTAATTTGCTTGATCAACCAAATAAAAATAATCATTTTTTGCTGATATTTCAAATGGATGAGTGTGAGGTACCTATTCAACCTATAAGTGCTGAAATTGCAATGCAATCCGACTCTAATTGGTTTGAAGGATTGAACTTGAATTTTGATATTCAGACTGGTTTTGTGGGTTGTTCATATGCTCTGGAAGAAATTGAAAATAATGATTATACTGAGGCAAATAACAAACAAGTAAGAAAATTCAGGAGCGATTTTCAAGAGTCATTTCAATCAGAACTGGATGAATCTGGTGATGGAGTTTTCAATCGCATAATGCTAGAAGATTTAGAAGACTCAAGTGATGAAGATATTAGCCTCAATAAAAATCCTACAAAGAAAGAATTGGTTCAGAAGCTCAGGAAAATGAAAAATACAAGGAATAAATAAAAAAGGATTGTCGAAGATCATAATGTAAAAAATAAGTGTGTGGAAGATGGATGGTACAGTGACATTACTGAAGATTATGATTTGAAGAACATTGACTGAAGTGACTCAGAACAAGAAAAAGGTCCAAAAGGAGAATACTTCATATAAGGAACTGATATGAGAACTTATGAACTGAAAGTTTCACAAAAATATAAGAATGCACAAGTTTTCAGAGAAGTTTTAAGAGATTATTGTGTGCGTAAGGGATTTGATCTGCATTTTATAAGGAATGAGAATGGAAGAATCACAGCCAAATGTAGGGTAGAAACTTGTACATGAAGAATACATGCAACACCAGTCAAAGGGAAAAAGATGTTTCAAATCAAAACCATTAAGAGTGAACATTCTTGCGAGAGGACATATGATATCAAGTTGGCCAAGTCAAAGTACCTTGAAGGTAGATTGGAGAAGGTAATTAGAGAAAATCTAGGGGTGCCAATTGAGACTTTAAAGGACACTGCGAAGAGAAAATGCAACGTAGAAGTTATCAAATACAAGGTGTCCAAGGCAAAAAAAGCTGCTTTGGAGAAAATAAATGGAGTAGATAGTGTCACTTCTATTGGATTATTGTGAAACTGTTAGAGTAAGTAATCCTAGAAGTACACTTTTGTTGAAAAAAGATGATAATGTTAACCCACCACAATTTCAAAAGATGTATTTTTGTCTTGAAGCAATGAAAAAAGGATTCTTAGAAGGGTGCAAACCTATTATTGCAACAGACGGATGCTTTCTCAAAACCATATATGGTGGACAACTACTTGTGGTTGTAGGTAGAGATGAAAATGACAATATGTGGCTTATTGCTTTAGTTGTTGTGACCATTGAGAATAAGTATTATTGGTGTTGGTTTTTGACATTGTTGATGGAAGACCTTGTTGGTCTTAAATTTGCTCACAAATACACCTTTATGAGTGATAGATAAAATGGTCTACTTGACACTGTAAAAAAAGTTTCTCCCGGCTCAAAACACAAATTCTGTACAAGATATTTATATGTCAATTTCAAGAATAAGTTTAGTAGCCAAGAATTAAAACATCTCTTTTGGGGAGTAGCTTCATCCGCAAACAAGAGAGTTTCAAATGTATATGAAAAAAAATTGAAAAAGCAAATCCTAAGGTTGATCCTAAGGTGATTATTGCATCAGAGTGGTCGAGCGAAATTCCACCACAGTGTTGGTTCAGAGCATTCTTCAAAACTGATTGTAAGTGTGATGTTTTAGTTAAAAAATTTTGCGAATCATTTAACGCATCTATACTTGCCGGTAGAAATAGGCCCATTATTTTCATGTTTGAATGGATTAGAACCAAGTTGATGAATAGGATTCAGCGTAAAAGGGAATTAACGTTGAAATAATTTTTTCTAGGGTCAAAATACCTATTTTTAAAATCATAAATTTAATTACACGCAAAAGATACATGTTTATAACTAATTTTCCTATTTTAGTGGGGTCAATTGACATGACATGTCTCTCTATATGTTTGAGTACACATTGGACATATTGCTTAGACACAACGATTTATAATAAGAATAAATAAATTATATATAATCTATAAATAGAATTAAAATATCGAAAAGTAAATAAATAAATAAAAAAGTGGAAATCCTTTCGGAATAAGTACAAAAATATTAAGTAAATTGATATACAAATTTGACATCCAACCGTAGGATCGGCTGTCATACCTCCACCTCTTTCACTCACATCCTCATTGTGCTCCTTAGCAAGTGCTACCAAATATACCACTTTCTCAGTCTATTTCTTCTGCCGCTATTGGGCGTCTCTCAATCTGCTCCTCGTTCATAACTCCGTCGGGACTTTATTTGTTCCGGCTTTTCCATTAAAAAAATCACGTTTCTTTGTATGACATGTCATATATTTCCATATGTTTGAGTAAACATTGGGCCTATTGCTTAGGCACAACAATTTTTAATTAGAATAAAATAAAGAGATAAATATTTTTTGTCATCCGAACTATGCTCATTTCTTCAATTTACCATTCATTACAAACCGTCATCCAATCTTTACATTTGTAACAAACCACCATCTAAATCTTTTTTTTTTTTTTTTGGGAAAAAAATTGACACGTGGCATTTTTATAAAGCATACACGTCACACCAAAACCACCTTTAGATGACAGTTTGTTACAAACGCAAAGATTGAATGACGGTTTGCAATAAAAGTTTGTTTGGGTGAAAATTGCAAAATGGACATAGTTCGAATGACAAAAAATATTTATTCCTAAAATAAATTATATATAATCTATAAATAGAATTAAAAGTATCTAAAAGTAATTTTAAAAAGAAAGTGGAAAATAATTTCAGAATTAGTAGCCGACGTTACAACGTCGCCTTCTCCAACATCTTCCTCTGCATCTCCTTCCTTTCGTCCGTCACTACTCATCGGAAGACCATTCATATCATTGTCCCTATACAAGAACGTCTCCGCAATCAAATCTCGCGTGCGATCAACTTTCGTTCTGCCCCCGTTGCCAACACGCCTCCGTCTACGACAGCTCATTGCTTTTCCACCAGAAACTTCCGACATCTACGGGAGCCCAAGCCTAGGTACCTTTAGAAATATCAATTCTTATTTTCAATTTTAGTGCATGTTTCATATTAGATATGATTTGTATGTTTTTTAAGTTTGAAATCTTATTTTTTTGAGTGAAGGTACACCCCAATAAATTGGAGAATTGCCATGTTCGAGAGAACGAGAAGTTTATTGTTGAGTGATTTTGCAAATACTCCAGGACCTTGAATCTTGGGATTCACATATTGATATCGTTCATCGATCGGATAATTCGTGTACATTCCCTACGAGAACAACCTATTTTCATTCTCCATCGCGCTGCTACGATGAAAGACAATGTTTTGCTTGAAGTAGACGGGGTTCTGTATTTTCGTGTATGTAAATTTCTTATGTCTATACATTTTTTTATGTTGCAAGTTGCTATTGATCTCTCTTTTCTTGTTATGTAGGTAGTGGAACCAAAACTGACAACGTATGGAATTCGAAATTACATGTGTAATGTAATCGAGGTTGCAATGAATAACACGTGATATAAAATCGGTAAAATGATTGTATGATTGAATGAACACTTGAACTACTAATAATATGATTGTGTGATGGAATGAAGCGTGAATGGAATGGGTATTATTACTACATGTATCGTCAAATCATTGATTGATATAAAATATGATTAGAAATATTTATTTTCATAGTAATGACTACTTCTATAAATATGGTATAAATATAATTTTTGTCATCCGAACTATGCTCATTTTTTCAATTTACCATTCATTACAAACCGTCATCCAATCTTTGCGTTTATAACAAACCACCATCTAAACCAATTTTTTTTTGTAGTTTTGGAAAAAAAATTGACACGTGGCATTTTAATAAAACATACACATCACACCAAAGCCACCTTTAGATGACAGTTTGTTATAGACGCAAAGATTGGATGACGGTTTGCGATGAAAATTTGTTTGGGTGGAAATTGCAAAATGGACATAGTTCGAATGACAAAAAATATTTATCTCTAAAATAAATTATATATAATCTATAAATAGAATTAAAAGTATCTAAAAGTAAATTAAAAAAATAAGTGAAAAATTATTTCAGTATTAGTAGCTAACGTTACAACGTCGCCTTCTCCAACATCTTCCTCTGCATCTCCTTCCTCTCGTCCGGCACTACTCATCGGAAGACCATTCATATCATTGCCCCTATACAGCAACGCCTCCGCAATCAACTCTCGCCCGCGATCAACTTTCGTCCGGCCCCGTTGCTGACACGCCTCCGTCCACGACAGCTCATTGCTTCTACCACCAGAAACTTCCGACATCTACGGGAGCCCGAGCCAGGTACCTTTAGAAATATCAATTCTTGTTTTCAATTTTTGTGCATGTTTCATATTAAATATGATGGGTATGTTTTTTAAGTTTGAAATCTTATTTGTTTGAGTGAAGGTACACCCCAATAAATTGGAGAATTGACATGGTTCGAGAGAACGAGGCGTTTATTGTTGAGTGATTTTGCAAATACTCCAGGACCTTGAATCTTGGAATTCACATATTGATATCGTTCATCGATCGGATCGTTCGTGCACATTCCCTATGAGAACAACCTATTTTCATTCCCCATCGCGCTGCTACGACGAAGGACAATGTTATGCTTGAAGTTGACGGGTTTCTGTATTTTTGCGTATGTAAATTTCTTATGTCTATACATTTTTTTATGTTGCAAGTTGCTATTGATATCTCTTTTCTTGTTATGTACGTAGTGAAACCAAAGTTGGCAACGTATGGAATTCAAAATTACATGTGTAATGTAATCGAGGTTGCAATGAATAACACGCGACATGAGTTCGGTAAAATGATTGTATGATAGAATGAACGCTTGAACTACTAATGGCATGATTGTGTGATGGAATGAAACGTGAATGGAACGGGTATTATTACTACATGTATCGTCAAATCATTGATTGATATAAAATATGATTAGAAATAGTTATTTTCATAGTAATGACTACTTATATAAACATGGTATAAACATGATTTTTTGCCATCCGAACTATGGCCATTTTTTCAATTTACCATTCATTACAAACCGTCATCCAATCTTTGTGTTTGTAACAAACCACCATCTAAACAATTTTTTTTGGTGGTTTTGGGAAAAAAAATTGACACGTGGTATTTTTATAAAACATGCACGTCATACTAAAACCACCTTTAGATGACAGTTTGTTACAGACGCAAAGATTGGATGACGATTTTGCAATGAAAATTTATTTGGATGGAAATTGCAAAATGGACATCGAATGACAAAAAATATTTATCTCTAAAATAAATTATATATAATCTATAAATAGAATTAAAAGTATCTAAAAGTAAATTAAAAAAAAGAAAAGTGGAAAATCGTTTCGAAATTAGTAGTTGACGTTACAAGGTCGCCTTCTCCAACATATTCCTCTGCATCTTCTTTCTCTCGTCTAGTACTACTCATCGAAATACCATCCATATCATTGCCCCTATACAACAACACCTCCACAATCAATTCTCGCGCGAGATCAACTTTCGTTCTGCCCCGTGGCCGACACGCCTTCATCCACGGCAGCTCCTTGCTTCTTCCACCAAAAACTTCCGACATCTACGGTAACCCGAGCCCGAGCCTAGGTACCTTTAGAAATATCAATTCTTGTTTTCAATTTTTGTGCATGTTTCATATTAAATAAGATTGATATGTTTTTTAAGTTTGAAATCTTATTTGTTTGAGTGAAGGTACACCCCAATAAATTGGGGAATTACCATGGTTCGAGAGAACGAGGTGTTTATTGAGTGGTTTTGCAAATACTCCAGGACCTTGAATCTGGGGATTCACGTATTGATATCGTTCATCGATCGGATCGTTTGTATACATTCCCTACTAGAAAAACCTATTTTCATTCCCCATCACGCTGCTATGACGAAAGACAATGTTATGCTTGAAGTTGACGGGGTTCTTTATTTTCGTGTATGTAAATTTCTTATGTCAACATTTTTTTCAGTTGCAAGTTGCTATTGATCTCTCTTTTCTTGTTATGTAGGTAGTGGAACCAAACCTAGCAACGTATGGAATTCGGAATTACATGTGTAATGTAATCCAGGTTGCAATGAATAACAGGCGACATGGGATCAGTAAAATGATTGTATGATGGAATGAGCGCTTAAACTACTAATGGCATGATTGTATGATGGAATGAAGCGTGAATGGGACAGGTATTATTAGTACATGTATCGTCAAATCATTGTTTGATATAAAATATGATTAGAAATGTTATGGATCCAAGGTCATGATCCTTGTTAATCCAAAATATTTATAATATAATTGGATTTTTAGAGCATTAATCCCAACATAGTAAATGAAATTGCAACGAATTTAGTATTTGGGGAGTTAGTACATACTAAAAGAAATTATTTTGTGGGGCAAACTAAAATTTTATACACCAATGATTACTTGAAAATAATTCACCCTATTATAATTACTATATCTATAATATAAATAGAGATAATTATTTTTTGCCATCTAAATTATGATCCTTTTTGCAATTCACCATCCAAACTATTTCGACCCCGAAACTGCCTTCTAAACTAATAATTTGTAACAAACTACCATCCCAAAATTTTTTAGTGGTTTTACTTTTTTTTCAGTGGTTTAAAATGTTTTTTCAGCGGTTTTGACTGTTTTAGCACATGTAAATCTGACTATCATTTTTATTTTTCCATGGATTTACCCTTGTTGTCCGAGCACACATATCACATGTGTGGTATTTTGAGTCAAAACCACTGAAAAATAGTTAACACCACTAAAAAAAATTGGGATGATGGTTTGTCACGAATTAATAGTTTAGATGACGATTGCGGGGTCGAAATAGTTTAGATGGTGAATTGTCATAATTCGAATGACAAAAAATCATTATCCCATATAAATATAATATGTTTTATTATTATAACTTTGAAAGTAGAAAGTACTTTTTTTAATGTACTTAAATTTTTTTTGGTAGAATTATGTTTGGACCTTGACGAACTATTGTGTTGTAATGTAACAATTAATCGTTAAATAAAAAACTTTTCTACGAGTATGAAGTATAAAATTATATATTTGTGGAGCTATATTTAAAATTTGAGGACTTCTCTTATTATTCCGTAACATGATAAATGTAAATTAAATTTTTTTTATCAATAGAATTTTAACGGATCAGATTAGTCCAGACCCAATTTTCTCAGTCCAACATTAATAAAATTTTCGAACATTTCGTTTTCGTACATCTCGAAGCCCGATTTAAAGCCCATCTTTCAAAGCCCATTTCGAAGTAAGTAGGGTTTTCCTTGTAAACGAATATAAGTACTGATCTAGGGTTTTAACTTCATCCCTCTCCGTTTTGCACACACATACACCTTCGCCGCGTGCGAGAGAGAAGGCAAACGCACGAAAATGAAGACGATTCTCTCCTCCGACACCATGGAAATCCCCGATGGTGTTACCATCAAAATCAAGGCCAAAGTGATCGAAGTTGAAGGCCCCAGGGGAAAGCTCTCCCGCAATTTCAAGCATTTGAATCTCGATTTTCAGCTCATCACCGACGAGGAGACCGGGAAGAAGAAGCTCAAGGTTGATGCCTGGTTCGGTAGCCGGAAAACAACCGCCGCTATTCGCACCGCCCTCAGCCATGTCAGCAATCTGATTAGCGGGGTTACCAAGGGGTATCGCTACAAGATGCGTTTTGTGTACGCTCACTTTCCGATCAATGCTTCCATCACCAACAGCGGCACTGCTATTGAGATCCGTAACTTCCTTGGCGAGAAGAAGGTAAAACTATAAACTAATTTTTCTTTTTTTTCAGTTTTGTTATAATCTATGTTTTCTGTTTCTAAATATGATTCGAATGATTTGTATAAATGTTTGCTGCTATGTGGATATGGTTGAAATGATTCGATCACTGAAACCGTGAGTCTCGCATTTTTGACTGGTGGTATATGATTGGAATGATTCAGTCACTGAAACGTTTACTCGCCTTTTTGAAGTAGAGGATTAAGGAGTGTTAATTGTTTGTGATTGTGGTACGAATGCTATAGAATGTGTTACTGGTACCTGCATTTCTGTTTGTCTGTGCTCTTGGAAAGGAAACAACGATGGCATTGCAACTTTATCATTCAAGTTATTAGATCCAGCCTTGGCATTGTTAGTCATGAATGTGATTTCAGTTTCTTTGTTTCTGTATGATTTGTATTCCTATTCCAATGAACTTTGAAATAGATTGGTATCTATTCATAATGTGGAAGCTAAATGAGATTCTTGTTCTTGTCTTGATTATGGATTACTTTTAAAAAATCTGCTTGTGGTGGAATGTTGTTAGTAGTAGTTTTTAGTAAGAATGGATGTGCCTATTGTAGTTTGTAGCTGAGTCAATCTTTTTGGATTGGGATTTACTCAATAACTGTCTTTTTTCTGTACCAGGTGAGGAAGGTTGATATGCTTGAAGGTGTTTCTATTGTGCGGTCCGAGAAGGTCAAGGATGAAATAGTCTTGGAAGGAAACGACATTGAGCTTGTTTCCCGGTCCTGTGCCTTGATAAACCAGGTATAGTGATCACCTTCTTTTCTTTGAAATTTTATTCCACGCAATGATTATGTGTAAATATATGCCTTGATAACTAATGACTATGTAATACCGTGCTCGACTACTGATGAGAAACGTTTTGTTCATTTGTACAGAAATGCCATGTTAAGAACAAGGATATTAGGAAGTTCCTTGATGGTATCTATGTGAGCGAGAAGGGAGCTATTGCTGAAGAAGAGTAAACTAGTTTATTTGTAGGTTATCTTTTGATGGTTTTGCTTTCAATGGGTTACTTTCTCTTTTCAATCAATGTCTTTTGGAGATTACATCTTATATTTGACGAAGAATTTAAAATTTTGCGTAATGAGGATTGCTTCGTGATTTTGTTGTTTGTTTGCACCTATGATTATCATTTTATCTCCGAGTCTATACTAGTTTATGAATGTATTCAATCAATATCTGTGTGATATTATGTGACGATCTTTCTTATATTATTCATGAAAATCTTAGTTGGTTCTGCTGCTGGGTTTACATAGATTGGACGCCAATAAACCTTCCACATTGATATTGTTATTGCTTCTGTTGGTAGAAGCAATTTGATTTCATTTCGTTTCTGTAATTGAAGGAACGAACTTTGTATGCTTTGCTTCATACGCGATTGGGTATTCCTGAATGTTGTGGCAAAATAGGGTCTCTTAGAGTTAGAGATTCAACCTTTTGCTATAAATGGGTCTCTTTTAATCTGGGTCATACAATCGTTGGATGAGGCATGCCGCAAGATCTCCTTGATGGTACGCTTGAGTGCTCTACAAGAATTTTCCAAACTTACTTTATACTTTTTATTAACTGAACAAAGAACGAGTTTTCTTTTTTTCAATTGTTGGTTGTCCGTGGCAAGAGTGTTACCCAAGACCCATATGGAAAGAATTGTCCTGATTTAATTGATAAAAGAAAATATGAAATTTTTTATTTTTGATCGAGTGTAGTCCTAGCTAAGCTCAAGCTCAATTGGGGTGTTCATGTCAGGACAGAACTCTAAACGCATTTTTTCTTGTTTTTGACCAGCGAACAAGTATATTTTAGCTAAAAGACGAATATTATCTTTACCCGCAAACAAGTATATTTCAGTTAAAAGATAAATATTATCCTAAAAGATGAATATTACCTTTACCAGCAAACAAGTATATTTCAATTAAAAGATAAATATTATCTACAAGGGATAGAGTAGGAGATTCTATATTTTCTTGTATAAAGGAAGAGGGTCAGTTTTCTGGACTCTTCATTTCTTTTATTTATTTATTTATTTATTTCTTTTATTCTTTTGTATTTTCTCTTTTTTAAATTTATTTATTATTCTATCATTCCAAAATCTTAACATTTTTTTCTCTTTCATTTAAATTTAACATTTTATGTACATAATTTTTTTTATCTTTTCTCTTCATTTTTAAAATTTTTTAAACTAATATAATATTATTTTATATTATATATTAATTTTGTAACGCATATTTGGAGTAACTCCCTAAGAATACTTTCCAAGCCAAATTTTTTTAAATTAATTCCTTATTTTAGAAATTAATTCTTACTTTAACTCCTTAATTTCTGAATTGATTTAATTACTATTCATATTATTATATTAAGTTAGAGAACAGGAATTAACTTGGTTTTTTTATGTCCTTTTTAAAAAAAATAAATAAATAAATTTAACTCTCACCACACGTATTAATACTAACAAATCCCAAACGGTCTGTTTTTCTTACATTTAGTCAAATTTATTGTATTTAATTCTTATTTTAAAAAATAGGATGTGTTATTGTATTAATGAAAACATCTTTCATTGTTGACGTTAAAGAAATATGCCATTTGTTAGTAGTATTTTCTTTTCAAAAATTTTAAAATCACACATATTTTTTCAAATGATTATAAGAACAAAAACAAAACACAATTCATTAAATATTAGGTTTTTATTTCAAAATATTATATATTCGTGAGCATATTTTATTTTTATTTTACTATAACACTGGACCAGTCCATTCTTTCTTGATTAGATTGTCCAATGATCCAATCTTAATTAGTTCTAGTAAAGTTAATATGTGAATCTCATATGAGATAATTCTATCTCAAATCCATTTCAATCGAACCGAACTTATCCTGAATTCGAACTCCGTTATCAGATTCGCATATTTTCAAACTACTTGCAGCATGCCTAAATGCCTAAATGGTTGATTGTCATTTAATTATTAAAGGCTAAAGAGTACATACAAACTTTGTTAGACATTTTCAACCTTTGCAGTCATTATAATTCTGGATAATTCCAACAATTCCACTATCGAATACAAAATTTCCACAAAATTCTCATGAACGGACAACCTTAAAGAACCCTCCAACGTATGAAAAAAAGCCAACAAAAGTCGTTTGAAAAGCTGATGGAGACAGAGTTTGAACTTTTGATCAGATAAAAACAAAAGACAATGGATCATTCCACGAGCTCGCCACACGCCCTATCCAAACGGACCACTTTCCACCCTACACGTGGCAGCTCTTCGACGGCCCGGATTGCGTGTCGAGCTCGAATGCCCACCTTCTATATAACTCGAGCACTCAACACTCAAGAAACACACACTTGAATCTTGAATTCTCCATTTTGTAGTTCAAAATCTGCTTTGTTCTGAGTTTTAGTTGAAGCACTTTTGACAGTTTTGTTGGGAAAAGATGTTTCTTGAGGCTGTTTCGGCTGTGTCTTTGCCATCTGTTCATGGTTCTATTACTCAAAGATCCTTGTCAAACTTGACCAATTCTGCTAAGTTTTCGTCTTCACTGTCGTCGGGTTATGGTTTTTCGGGCCTTGTCTTGGCGAAGAGGCGCGATGACGGTTTTGCAGGTGGTGCGACGAACAAGGCCGTGGGTGTAACTCTGACGGGTGTTGTTTTCGAGCCGTTTGAAGAGGTTAAGAAGGATGAGCTCATGGTCCCGATAGGTCCAAAGGATTCGATTGCTCGACAGAGGTTCTCGGATGAGTGTGAGGCTGCGATTAATGAGCAAATCAAGTGAGTTATTCAAATAAAGAAGTATGTTTGTGTGTGTGTGTGTGTTATATGAATCATGTTTGGGTTATGAGTATGCAGAGTAAAATGGTTCATAGTTTTTATTGAAAGAGAGGATATATTCCCAACGCTTTGATGAATTCAGGGGATGACTACAGTGGTTTGGACAAAATTACACAAACTTCCCCTGCACATACTCTAGGATTTGGCTAAAACATGCTTTTATAATCATGAATTTGAAGTCAAATATTGATTGGCAACTGCCAAGGGGAAAATAATTAGAGATGAAATCATCAAGATGGATGATCATGGATGCAAATGCAATGTAAAATCTTCTGACAAAGGAAGTTTCTTTAATATCTCAGATATCAAGGGGAGTTAATGTAATTAGGCCAAACCTCACAAATTTAATCATTGTTTATGGAGTCTTTTATCTTATGGTCAATATGTACCCCCTCATGTATGTTTTCCTGGTATAACTATAGCAACGATTTACTGCTCGTTTATCTTATAAGTTCGCCTGCAGCATATGTTCATTTTTCTAGTTCATCGGGCATATCTTTCGTGATACTGCTATTCTTTTTATGACAATGATTAATCCGAAACTCTAACAAAAAGTTATCTTCCCTTGTGTTCTGTTTCAGTGTCGAGTACTGCATGTCCTATGCGTACCATGCCCTTTATGCATACTTTGATAGGGATAATGTAGCTCTCAAAGGCCTCGCAAAGTAAGTACCGAAATTTCCCCTTTTTCCTAATCTTTACTTGTTCCAGACTGCCTCTTACACGTGCCAATTATACTTGCAAACAGATTCTTTAAGGAGGTGAGTGAAGAAGAAAGAGACCATGCAGAGAAACTAATAGAATATCAGGTAGCTAGCAAAAATGTTGTCTTTAAGCAGAAAAATATCCAAGTTTTCCTTATCATTTTTCATTCTAGGTGTAAGAATGACATAACTTTTGATTTTCTTTTGTCCTCTTCGATCTCAACAAATTATAGAACATGAGAGGAGGGAGAGTGAAGCTACACTCGATACAGGCTCCACCTGCAGAGTTTGATCATGTTGAGAAAGGAGATGCGCTGCATGGTACGTTTGTTCTCCTGTGATGTGTTCTTTGTTGTGATGCTGATAATGTTTCTCACTTTCCCAAGACTGTTAATTCAGCAATGGAAGTGACTTTGTCCTTGGAGAAACTGACCAATGCGAAACTTCACCAACTTCACAGTGTAAGGCTTTGCTTGAAGTGTTGTTAGTCCTTTAATGTAAACTGGAAATCTGATTGGTACTTATCTATATCTTCATGTAACAGATTGCTGATGAAAACGACGATCCCCAGCTCGCTGATTTCATAGAGACAGAGTTCTTGGCTGAGCAGGTGAATTGGAACATATTTTCCGTTTTGATTTAGGAAGTATTTGCAAACTCTAATCTTCCTGGTGTTTTTCATTTTTCTTCTAGCACATAAGGATCAACTTCTAGCTTTTAGATTATTTTAGCACTTTCAAGAAAGAATTGTTTACATCTTTATTTCAAGTCCTAATCGGTATCTCCATTTTGTTTTTGACTCTGCCAGGTTGAAGCCATTAAGAAGATTGCCGAATATGTTGCACAATTGAGGCGAGTCGGAAAAGGACATGGTATCTTAACATCTTCTCGACTTTCATGAAGAGCTCTTCCTCCCCCCCCCCCCCCATTTCTTGCTGCTTCTCGTGCTAAATTAGATCTGTAATGACTGAACATATACTTATCCATGTGCATGCAGGAGTTTGGCACTTCGATCAGATGCTACTTCACCGAGGAGATGGTGCGGCTTAAAGCTTCTGATGTTATGGTTGTACGAAATGAGTGTTTATATATGCACCATCACGTAAGCAAGGGCCGTCAGCTGCTCGGATTCAAATCGGATCAGGAAAAAGCCTTAGGTTTCAAGTGGTCCTTGGGTTTGTGAAATGGAATTTGTAAAGCCCTCATAGAAGACAAACTACAGGAACCAGCTTTTTATCAGCTGTTCCCAGTTATTGTAACATAAACAACAATGTAGAATGTGCAGTATATGGATTTCTGAGGGAGTGAACATAATCAAATGGAAGTTCAGTAATAATTGCTTTCATCTCTGCTTAGTGCTTCAATATATTATTGCTTAGCCAATTTCAAGGTAAAAATTCAAGATTGCATAGCAGACAAGTTTCAATTTCAGCAAGTACAGTAAGATTGTGTTGGGATTACAAGAGAAAAGGGAAACAAAACCAATTCCGCAATCCAAGAACACATTCAAATGAACATACAACTCATCTTTCGGGGAAGAAAATATGAAAATGCATCCAATTAGCAAATATCCAGAATAGAACATCCCAAAACATGAAAACATTATAAATGTCAAAACTTAGGATTGGAACAACATAAATTCACCTGAAAAAGATCCTATAATAGTGAAAGCATAACATCTCATTGTGCTACTTTTTGAAACATTCAGAAGGGAAAACACGGATATATCTACTTAAGCTGTCGCGGCTTGGGCAGCGAGCCTCTTCCTGGCCTCCTCAATGATAGATAACTTAATACCCTTGCCCTTTGGAAGAGACACCCACGGCTTTGTACCCTTTCCAATTGTGAAGACGTTGCCCAATCTTGTGGCGAACTCATGGCCTGTAGCATCCTGGATGTGGATAGTCTCAAAGCTTCCCTTATGCTTCTCACGGTTCTTGATCACTCCAACACGCCCCCTGTTCCTACCACCAGTGACCATGACAACATTGCCCACATCAAACTTGATGAAATCAACAATCTTGTTGCTCTCTAAGTCGTATTTAATGGTGTCATTTGCCTTGATAAGTGGGTCAGGATAGCGAATTGTCCTCCCATCGTATGTGTTGAGGTACGGAATGCCTTTCTTCCCAAACTGAACTGAGCGGACCTTGCATAGCTTAAACTGCAAATTTTGGAAAAAAATGATAAGAGTAAATATAAAAAGTGAGGGCAGGAAAGTAGAGAACTTAAGAAATCAGCAAACTGTATGTACATATATATGTACTTCAGACCCCAATACAATTCTTCAACAACTAAAAAATGATTTCACATACAGCAAAGAATAGATCAACAGTCATTTCTTCAAATTGCTCGAATAGTAACCGTAAAAATGACTATATCAGCAGAACCCATCAAACGACAGTTCAAGAAACCCCCTAAAACAAAAAAATATGTACAGAAAGGTAATGGAGAACATACCTTTGCCTCCTCATCACGGATAGAGTGAAGCCTGAATCTCCCCTTGGTATCATACAGTAGACGGAAATTCTCGTTGGTTTTTGGAATAGAGACAACATCTAGCAACAACACGAGAAACATTTTCAGAAATATATCTTATAAATCGAAATTCCATTGGATCACTAGTTCAGCAAATCGCTATCTCACCATAGAGGGTTTAATCCATAATCCAAAGACCAGAATATGAAACAAGAGACAAGCACGCCATTCATCTCCAATTAAGATTTAAGGAATTAAGTAACAAGTTGAGACTCAACGGTGACCAAATGTGAAGTATAACAAGAGGTACATACCCATGAAACCAGAAGGATAAGTCTTGTCTGTCCTAACTTTCCCATCAACAAGAACGTGGCGTTGCATCAAGATAGAAATGACCTCACGGTAGTTCAATGCATACTTAAGCCTGTTTCGGAGAATGAGAATCAAAGGCAAACACTCCCTAGATTTGTGGGGTCCAGATGAAGGTTTGGGGGCCTGCATATAACAGACTTTTAGGATATTGAGCAAGATTGACTTCAACTGAGATTCACTCTATGGATAACTGAGAATTCGTTGCATAATGTTGCATACAGGACAGGTATCCCTACAGAGATGTCCTGTAAATCTAATCGAATGAAATAACAATACTTACAAAAGCACCACCCAGCTTGTCCAACATCCAATGTTTCGGGGCATTGAGCCTCTTCAAATGCTTCTTCAAACCTCTAGCCTGTGATCCAATGAAGAATTAGAACACTGTTTAGAACTATTTTAAAGGGAGAAAAGGCAATAAAGAAATTTTCTATCAAGTTAATAATATTTTCCTACTAGATCAGCTTATTGAATTGAGAACTTGACAATACATTTCTACTAAAATCTAATCAAAGCTATATAGATGAATAATAAGCGAATGACCACAATACAAAAAAAGCATTGATCTTGTCCAAAAATAGAAAAGAACAATACACAAGAAGGTGTCAGTTTTTGCTTATTGTGGAGCAAAATGCAAAGTAATGTTCTACATGTCATTTCCTTTCCGGCCATTACATGAGCAAACTCAAATGTACTCAGAAAACTCAATTTTATGAGTAAAACAAGCTGCTTATCAACAAATCACATAACCACATTCACCAGGCTCAGATTAATCTAAAATGCTGCATTCATTTTCAACTACATCCCTAACTCCGACTGAAATACACTCTCTCTCACCGAAATCCCTACAGCAGCCACCAGCAATAAATTGTACACATAATTAATCAGTTATAAACAAATAAACCAAAACAAACAAAAAGCAAACAGACATCAGATCCCAAGCAGAAAACACACAAAATTTGAGAACGAATCACCACCAAAACCAACTACGGAATCCAAAAATCCCAGGCACCATTACAGAACCAAATAACTACAACAGAAGTTTAACTAGTTCCACAAATTGACATCAAAATGCGAAGGATGAAACTAGGTAGGCCATTATCGTTGTATGCGAAGAAACTGACCATTTTGGTGGAGGGTAATCAGCGGCGGCGGCGACTCCGTGTCACAGGCGGTAGTGTATTCAAGCTGCGGAGGAAATCTTAAACCCTAGCTCCAACTTTATATATCCGTGCAACAATGGGTAATTTGGGAAGCTCACTGCGTTAGGTCAATGAATTCAGGCCCTCCTTAATTGGGCTTAGCCAACCTATTACTTTATTGGGCTTATTATTTCATGGGCTTTCAAGCCGGCCCATTTTTTATATTTGACACAAATCTAGATATTAAAGCTCTCTTTGTTTGTTATTTATGAACTCTCTGTGTCAATTATATTGAGAATAGTCACCAACGAGTATGATTCAACTTTCAAGTAGTTTTATCTAGGCCAATGATCGAAGATTTGAATTTCACTCGTGAGTGTATGTGAAAAAAACAATACAAAAGATATTGAGGATAGTCAACCATCAAGTGGTGTAATTTAATGATTCGATATTGTGCTAATTTAATTAGAGGTTTTGTGTTAGAATTTTTGATAACGCAGCTATATTAGTATGAAGAGTCGGGTTTTGATCCGGCTCCATTTATAAAAATGGGTTATAGAATACATAAAATATATATGTTCAACAGTGAAATCCTACCTACAAAATGGATGTCCCAAATACGACATTAATACTAATTTCAATCAATCAATATGCTTATATTTTATCTCAACTTTCAAGTCTTGGAATTTTATTAGAACACCTTGGCTTCACTGCTTCTTCACATATCCCATGCAAAGTCCCCGACTAAAATCAAATAAGATGGCTCTCTAAATGTGAAGGAAACAGAGGCCGCTATAGTTTATAACCAAAACACTAAAAATCTGTGAAATTGATGCCTTGACCAGTAATTTTCCCTCTCCCCTTCTTCCCAGTAGACGATAGCAAGAAGATATTTCATGAGGGGATATAATGGACGTTTGGGCGGAGAACATGTCTAAGAAACAATTGATGCAAATCATCCCCAGAATGAAAAGTTAAATTTTAATTGCGTTACTGATTGAAATTCAAATAGAAGAAATTAGGTGATTGGAAAAATTTTAAAATTGTAAGCACGATATCTGTTAAACAAATACAGGAATAAAATAAAAAAACAATTTACAGTTTACAAAATCCCCCACTTTTTGTTGTCCCAAAATATCAAAGTATACCTCAAACCTAGGGCTGTCAATGGGTCGGATTTTAATCCGAATCCGATCCGATTATTTACACATTCGACCGATAAAAAAGTTCGATGGATCATATCCGATTATAAAAATCCATTATTCGAAATAAATTGAGTGAATATGGAATCAGAGAATTCGATCCGTTAAGGATCCGAATCCGACTAATTATAATATTTTTATTATATTAATTATTTTATTAATAAAGAA
>JBBMKE010000009.1:17817831-17831397 GCA_037834125.1 Lippia alba | reverse complement strand
AGCTGGTAGAATCCATGCTCTACGGGAACCCAGTTCCTGAGGCCCTTTGCCTGTGATGGTCTTCCCTCCACACAAACATAAATAGAAAATGCATTGGTGTTGTGCCTAAACCGATTCCGACACCATCAGTTTTATTAATGCTTTGATTTGAAAATATATTATTTGATTATTATATTAACCGTTAGAAATTGTGATTCTTTGAGTTTTATTATTTTAAAAGATTGCTAATAAAATTCCCGAATAAGTATAAAAAATAAATAAATTAATAATTAATTAAATATAATTGCATGGATTTATATGAAATAATCCAATATAAGAAATATAATTAATAAAATTATTTACAAATTTTCGATAAAAATTTTGTTTAAAAATTTAAACAAAATAAATATATTTTCTATAATTTTTCATAAATAATCCGTAGAAAATGATAAATAATTGACAAAATCAACTCCACAATATTTTTTACACATTTTCTACAATTTTCCTACAAAATATAATTGTAGAAAAATAGTGTCGATAATCTGTAAATAATCCGTAGATATGTTTTGCTACGGGGTGTTTACCTATAGAATGTATTCCGTAGATAATCTGTAGATAATCTGTCGCTAAATGAATTTATCTACAGATTATCTATGGATTTATCGGTAGGTAATAAGCAATTTTTTGTAGTGATTTTTAAGGGTTAATATGTAATTTGCGAAACAAGAGAAACTGATTTATAATTAGAACAAATCTCAGGGGACCTAAATGTAATTTGTCCTATAAAATAAACTTAGAGCACGTTTACTTTAGCATTTAATGGCAGTTTAAGTGGTTTACTTTACATGGTTATGGGCCCGCTGATATCTTAAGAGTCTGTAGTTGCAGTGGTGTGTCATTGGACTATTTAGGACCTCAAATTTGGAAGGGGTAAATAGCCACATGCAAACAATACTACAATCTTGCCTTAAAGTTGCAAAAATTTACCAGAAATGCCATTGAGGCTTGAGCCCTCTTTATGTCCTTTCTAAAAATTTTCAACTTTCAACTTTTGCAGATAAATTTTTTGGTTACAGTAATTCATTCCATAGCTAAATCTCACTCCGGAAGCTGTACAAGGCAAGGAGAAATTCTCCATGTTCTGTTTCTTGGTAATACATTTGTCAATATCGTTCTATTATAAATTACAATAAATTTGAGTGCAGTCTCATTTTTAGCCAGAATTTCAATTAAATTTTGCATACCACTGTTGATGTGCTTTTTCTATTTTTTTTATTATTAATTGAAATTGTATGATTTTTGTAATTTTATGGATTATTTCTTCATATGGTTTTCGTCATATTTGTCTTTATTTTTCACCAATAATATTATTTTATTAGACTTTTTTTTGTTCTAATTTTATTAGATATAATCAATTCTTGCCTATTTGTTTCATAGGTGCGGCTAACATATTGAGTCTTTTTGAAGATTTAGGGAATTTACTGAATAATTGAGATTAACAAATAATGTGTAAAAAGGAAAAATATTAAAGTGGCATTTTAATAATTTGATTATTTTAACCAATGCATCAAAATATTCAAGTAAACAACTTGCCTAGGTAACTTAAATTAATACCTTTTCAAACTGTTGAAGTAAACAATAATTTATTAAATTTAAACTAGTTATATAACATAAACTTTAATAGCCCTACTAAACGCGCTCTTAATAGTTTACTTGGACTGAAGGGGGCAGATAATGCCTGGTATCTCCCTTTTAATTGTGTTTACTTCATACTGGTAGAAGCCTTGTGGGAGCCCATCGGCCTTGTGGTGTCAGTGGATTGCAGTAGGCTATGTAGCAACTCCCAAATGAGGTTGCTAATTAGACCAATGTGAATGAGCAAGACTGAATTACTGATTTGCCCTTACTTTATTACTGAAAAAGATTTCGAAGATCATTTCTTCTTTATTTATGTCTAAATAAAAGAATAAAATTGAAATTTCATAGCTATACAAATGGATAAAGCAAATAAAAGTAAACATCCCATTTTTTCAATCTCATTACACATTGGATTAGACAGCCCAAGTAAACACTAGGCTGTCTAATTAAATCCTAATCTACCCATTGGTAAACCAAAATCGATGGAAAGCTATAAGGTGGAGTAAACTATGTCTTAGTAATTATTCGAACCAACCTATCGGCAATTGTTTGACACGGAAAGAAAAGAGAGGTTAAAAAAACCCACCGACACCCAAGTTGTCCAGAACATAGGAGAAAAATAAAAAGAAAAGAGATGTGCAATGACGTGGAGGCCTTGAAGCCGAACTTATTATATTCTTCTTGGAAAATGACTTTAGAACTCATAAAATTTACCTAAATTATCATCATTTTTGAATGTGTGCAACTTTTAATGCTGTATTAACTTTTGATGGACCCTGTCTTTGGGACCATATTTAATGTTTTGGTTGAATTGTACGAGACACTAGACAGTTGTGTGGAAATATCACCTTTACTTTTGAGTAAGTTATGAATGATATCTTCATCTGTTAAGTTTTTATTATTTATTGTTTTTGGTAAAAAAAATATATATTAAGTTTTTATTATTTAATCATTTAATGTTTAAGATTGTTTGGTATTGCTTGTGGCTGAATATGTTTGATGGGTCGTTGTTTGCACTATTGTTATGTCGTTTAGTGCACGTTGGCATATGTGCACACTTTATTTCAACACAATTATGGGGTTGGTGCCACCAGGACATGGTGTTTTTTTAGAAGTTAGAATAATAGTAGGTCTTTTTTAATTCAAAATATAGAGAGGGCACTTCAGGTTTTTTTCCCTACCAATTATGAAAGAAAAATGCATTCCGAAATGCAGCTTGGGCGCGTGATTTGCCAATGAGGAAATCATATTTTTATATATCAATTCATTTTAATTTGTAATTTTTTTCCGTGAGGAAACTCGTTTATATATAAAAAAATTTGTAATTTTATATATTATTTGACTCGAATAGATATGATATGTTGTAAAACTTATCCAAGACTCGTAAAACCCACTTTATTTCCGACGAATCATATCTATTCAAGTCAAATAAGACATAAATTTGAGAACTTTAATAATTATGAAGTAATTTTTTTATCGAAAAACCAACCTATCAGCAATTGTTGACATAGAAAGAAAAGAGAGGTTCAAAAAACCCACCGACACCCAAGTTGTCCAGAACAGAGTAGAAAAATAAAAAGAAAAGAGATGGCAATGACGTGGAGGCCTTGAAGCCGAACTTATTCTTTTTGGAAAATGACTTTAGAACTCATAAAATTTACCTAAATTATCATCATTTTTTAATGTGTGCAACTTTTAATGCTGTATTAACTTTTGATGGACCCTGTGTTTGGGACCATATTTAATGTTTTGGTTGAATTGTACGGAGACACTAGACAGTTGCATGGAAATATCGCCTTTACATTTGAATAAGTTTTGAAAGAAAAATTCTAACTTAAATTTGGTTTAATCGAACCTAATCAATTAAAAGAATAAATATATTATATTTGTCATTTGATTGGTCACTCTCATAAATTTTCCAACAATCACACGGCAAATGCAAAATACTCACCCTCTCGTTACATCGGTTTGATTGAGTCAGATTCGAACTAGAATTACCTGAATGATATCTTCATCTGTTAAGTTTTTATTATTTAATGTTTAAGATTGTTTGGTATTGCTTGTGGCTGAATTTGCTTGATGGGTCGTTGTTTGCACTATTGTTATGTCGTTTAGTGCACGTTGGCATATGTGCACACTTAATTTCAGCACAATTATGGGGTTGGTGCAAATTTATTTAGGGCATGGTTTTTTTAGAAGTTATAATAGTACCCAAGGTCTTTTTTAATTCAAAATATAGAGAGGGCACTTCAGGTTTTTTTTTTCCCTACCAATTATGAAAGAAAAATGCATTCCGAAATGCAGCTTGGACGCGTGATTTGCCAATGAGGAAATCATATTTTTGATATATCAATTCATTTTAATTTGTAATTTTTTCCGTGAGGAAACTCGTTCATATATAAAAAAATTTGCAATTTTATATATTATTTGACTCGAATAGATATGATCTGTTGTAAAACTTATCCAAGACTCGTAAAACCCACTTCGTTTCCGACGGATCATATCTATTCAGGTCAAATAAGGCATAAACTTGAGAACTTTAATAATTATGAAGTAATTTTCTCATCGAAAATTTTTTATACTAAAATTACACATTATGGTGAATTAGTGTACCAAAATTACGATCTATTTATCAACCTTGGGCTCAGGGTTGTTGGTGCTAATTTATTATTAATACAAAGTTTTCCTAATGATAATTGAAATGATAAGGTTAAACACCATTCATTAGGCATATTATCACAGGTACCGACTGGCAAAAATCTCAGGTTTACAAGTAACCACAATCACAACACCCTTGACAAGATTGAAGGCTGTGTGGCCCTAACATTTGCCCCCACGCCAAAAAGTGAGGTGTGCTCGAATGCACCATGCATATAATAGCCACATTCCCATCACTCTTCACACTCATCTTCACATTCAGCAATTCATAAAAAAATTTATTTAGAAAAAGTTAAAAAAGATTAAGGATGGATCATTCGGAGGAAGAAGCGTGTTTATTCGCCATGCAATTAGCCAGCTCTTGCGTTCTTCCGATGGTTCTCAAATCCGCTATCGAACTCGACTTGCTCGAGCTCATTAAGAAGGCAGGCCCCGGAGCCTTTGTTTCTCGAGTGGAACTCACCGCCCAACTCGCCACAACCAACACGGAGGCCCATGCAATGCTAGACAGAATGCTCCGCCTCCTGGCAAGCTATTCGATCGTGAAATGCAGCGTGAAGAAGTCGGCGAATGGCGGCGTAGAGAGGCTCTATTCTTTGGCTCCGGTGTGCAAGTACTTGACCAAGAATGAAGATGGTTTTTCCGTGGCTCCTTTGTTGCTCATGAATCACGATAAAGTCCTTATGGAAAGTTGGTAAGTTTGTACATTTTTAATCTTTGTGGGGAATAAATTGAATTATCCAACTTTAATATTCTTTATGTTAAGTTTTAACTAGTGGGTGCAAAATGAAAACAGACGAGATTATATATGTTTTCTTGGAATATCACTTTTAGTCTCATGTTTTTGGTCTCAACTCTCAATTATGGTAGAATTTTCAATTTTAGTTTTTTATAATTTAAAATATCTCAACGTCAGTCTATTTTTTCTTTTTTGGTCCTTTGGCTAACGTTAGTCTTAAAGTCAGTCATATGATTAAAATTTGGTCCTTTGGCTAACGTTAGTCTTAAAGTCAGTTATATGATTAAAATTTGGTCCTTTGGATACACAATATATTAAATATTATTTGTCATAACATGACTATGCAAACCTACTGCAACAACTAATCTTAAATCATTAATTATGAAATGTTTTTAAAAACTTCCTCACTATTCATGTCATCTTACATAAGCCAATATTAAGAATTCAAAATTGTATACCATGGAACAATAAAAATGACGAGAAAGAAAACCATGGAACAATAAGTTAAATTCAATTTTCCAAATATCCTCAAAGTGCTTGAGAAAGAAAAAAACAAATTCTTAATTAGTATCATTTAAATTTGACTACATATATTTAGGTCTAATTATAATGCAATTTATCATTATCAAATTATATTTTAATCCCTATTAATCTTGTTTGGACTGAAGTCCCTTAACGAAATTTATAAAAGTACATTTATGCCCCTAAAGATTTTACAAGTGTTATATATTATCAAATTTACAAAATCAGCCCTAAAATTTACAAATATATCAATAAATTAGGGTATTTTTGGAATAACATAGTGGAACCCTAGGGACTACAAATGGTTCTCAAAAGTTAGGGACTAAAATATAATTTTATGATAATGATGGACTGCGATGTAATTAGATCTATATACTTGACAGTTAGATGTAATTTTCCTTCTTAATTATTATATAAGTAATAACATGAATTTCCTCGTTTGGTATAATAAGGTACCACCTCAAAGATGCAGTTCTGGATGGAGGGGTTCCCTTCAACAAGGCTTATGGGATGACTGCATTCGAATATCATGGCACAGACCCCAGATTTAACAAGGTTTTTAACCTGGCAATGTCTGATCTTTCAACCATAATCACGAAGAAAATTCTGGAAACATATGATGGTTTCGAGGGCCTGAAATCTTTGGTGGATGTCGGCGGAGGAACGGGGGCTACGCTGCAGATGATCGTATCAAAGTACCCCTCGATTAAGGGCATCAACTTCGATTTGCCCCACGTTATCTAGGAGGCTCCATCTTATCCAGGTCTCATCATCTTCTATTTACTTCTTCCGGTTATGCTGCATGTATTAATGTCATCTTTCCAGAAAATTATATATGTTCGTTATTGTGATGATGCTTTGAACAGGCGTGGAGCATGTTGGTGGAGATATGTTTGTGAGCGTGCCTACGGGAGAAGCTATCTTTATGAAGGTGAGCTTCATCCTATATTTTGAAGTTTTCTTTCGGTAGAAAGACATATAGAGATTCATCGGAAAACAAACCGTGCCTGAACTCGATACAACTTGAACCGTAGTGTTTGACATTTTACAACTTGAGGTAGCATTTTGAAATGAAATGTGCAAATGTGACTCCCCTACTCATTAAATGGTGCAGATGATTTGCCATGACTGGAGCGACGGACACTGCTTGAAATTCCTTAAAAACTGCTACAAAGCACTCCCACATAATGGGAAAGTGATATTGGTAGATTGTATTATGCCGGAGGCTCCAGATACAGAGCTTCCCACAAAGGGTGTTGCCCACGTCGACGCGGTAATGTTGGCCTACAATCCAGGGGGCAAGGAAAGGACGGAAGAGGAGTTTCGGGCCTTGTCTAATGGAGCTGGATTTAGAGAGTTTCGCAGGGTTTGCTGTGCTCATAATTCCTGGGTCATGGAGCTATATAAATAAATCCGTGTTTTGGCTTTGGATTTATGAGTGTGTATGCTTTGAACGTTTATGTTTTTGTTCCACTGGAAAACCGGAAAAGAGGACAATGATGGGAATATTCTCTTGCCTTGTAATAATGTTTTGATGCGTTTCGTGAATAAATTTTCTTGATGACTAGTAGAGTACTAAAATATTGAGTGGAATGATATTTGAAACTTTTCTCATAATCTAAATACATGTAAGTGAAACAGGAGATTGAATCACACACTATGAAACAGGAAACCAAAGCCATCTTTCGGGAGAACTTGGTACACTGTTGCACACCAAACTGAATAATAAAGCAAGCCATACTTCCAACTTCGAAAAAGATATCAGCTCCATAAAGGACAACAATTCAGTACAAACAGCAAAAATTCATCACGGCATAACACGGGAATAAAATCTGTTCGTGCAAAGTTTATGCGTAACAAGAAACCTACCACAAGCTCTTCCTAATAAAGCTTCAGGTTTCACACAAAAACCTGGAGAGAGAGAGAGAGAGACTGCAGATCCGTATGAGTCACACCAACTTGAATTAAATAAACAAAACCATATGCCTAAGTACACAGTATCATCAAATTTGAGGATTCTATCCCCCACGCTGCTGGATTAGCATCACATACCTCATATTCCCAGAAACCAACCACTTTTACTTCAACGGATGGAATAGGGGGTGCTCCTCCATTATGTTAAAGCAGAACCCACGAACGAACACAAACAAGAATCATTCTCTCATGCTATCATCATCATTATCATCATCATCAGCGAATGCGGCATCACTTAAATCAAGATCAGCCAGCAATTCATCCAACGGAACACTAGGAAGATCATCACCATCGGTAACAGAAGCCATTTCAGATGGCTGGTATTCCTTATTACGATACAGGGATAGATTGAATCTTAAATCAGGGTTCTCCTCCAAATCCCTCAAGAACTGTTCATATTCTGAGTTCATTTTCTCCTCGTTATCCCTACCTCTGGTACCTTCGTCAACCTCCATGTTGAGAGACTTGAGTTTCCATGCACGTGCCTTGCCCCTCCTCTTCTGCCGCTTCTCTTCGTAGCTCTTTTTGATTAAAACCACATCCGGGAGGACAAAACCCTTGTACTTGTCTAGTTCCATATCATTATTGTTAGCACTATATAAGTCGTAGCCAAGAGCATAATCTCCGGGATTCAAAAGATGTCCTAAGTGTGTCCTCACATTAAAAATAATGTCATTCTTTCCAAAATCTGACACACGAGCAACTTGGGCATCAGCTAAGACATACCTCGAACCACCAACATTTACTTCAGATGAAACAGGCTCAATATCTAAGACAATGTACTCAACGAGTTGTCTGCTTGACATTAAGGCCTTAAAAGATGACCTGAAGTATTGATCCGTATCCAAGAAACTCTGTCTAAGGGTAAATGGATCTAATAAACCCACACTGTTAGTCAATTTGTTGCATATTACAAGCGGTCCAAAATTTCCCAAACTAACAGCAAGTTTAGGAGGGAGGCATATCAAATCCTCACGACAAATAGGGCAGATTTCAACCGAGAAAGTGTGCTTGTAGTTATAGTTGTTGCTCTTCGGATCATGAGACACAAGCTGTTTGTCGGAACGGCTCGTAATTGGAGCAACTTTACCCACAAAATCAACGAACTTTATACCATGACTACGGTTATTGAAGAAGAAATCAATACCATGGTCCATCTGCTTAATCCTGATGGCGTGTTTAGCAGCATCATGCTTAAGAATGAGTTGCTCCAAATAGAAGAAGGTTCGTCTGTGAGAAACATGCTGCCTTAGTTGCACGGCAGCAACCCACTGATCAGGATTGGCTTGGACTCGGGAACAAGACTCGCACATCTGATCTTGCACAGTATATTCAACAGTGTAAGCTTGTTCAAGTATTGCTCCATTGAGGACCTCTTTTTGAACCCTCAGCTTGACTTTAATCCTCTTGGAATGAGGTTCTGTCCAAATGAACTCTGCATGTACCAAACGAACCTTATTCAAGTTCTTCAGCCTCTTTACACAGAAGGTCAGGAGCTCTTTGGATTCCAGCTGCGCTCGGATCCAAGTCTTTGGGGGCTGCAAATAGGTGTCACATTCAGGGCAGTGAATTATGGTAACTTGCTTCTGAAGGCCTTCTGTAATGTCGACTTCAGAGCGCAGACACTTCGCACACATATTTGCAGCATTTGGCTGCATCAAAATACCACACTTGCAGCATAAGACACTGCCGATAGTCTGTGGCACAGTAAACATACCCGTGTCCATAGCTGCAGAAAAAGAAAAAATATATATGAGATATATGAGTGCAAAGCTTCGTAAAGAAATGTAATGACATAGATATACTAATAAAAAATAGTCAAACCCCTCCTTGTCCAGCCAACAGTAAGAAAAAGTAAACATGAAAACTACAAACAATAACATAGGATCACAATTCTATCGGCATATTCCAATTGCACAAATACTCATACAGAATAGCCACATAAATATTGCGCATACAATCTGCAGCTATCAAAACTAAACGCCTGCAATCATCAGGCATAAATCAAACAAGCACACAGCACGAAGAAAAACACTAAATCCCCAAACAACAATCATACGCCTATGAATTTCACGCTTCTTAATTAAAAATTACACCTTCCATACTAATCACCCGGGCACCAATTAAGCTTACTAAAATTTAAGAAAATGGGATTGTTATACTACCTCTATCCACAGCAAAAGAACACCCGGAACAGAGAATGATCGATAAAAATATGACAAGAGACAACAAAAATGATACAAAGAAGAGAGAGCATACAAACATGTACCTTTTATAAAGAAGAATTACGGCGTGGCAGTGGTGGTGGCGGTGTTGAGGGCGGTAGAGACTTGCAGAAGAGGGTATGCGAGGGAAAGGAAGAGGAGAACAATTGGGATTTTTCTGATTAGGGTTATATAGCTTAATTTATTTTATTGTGGGTTGGGTATAATTATAATAGGGTATCAAAGTCCACACGCACTATAATAGTGGACTTAAATTTGGGCCTAGTTATGTGTTGATTTAGAATCATTGAATCCGGTCCAGAATTCAACAGTTTCCTAAGCACTAGGGCCCAAAATATAAACTTCACTTGAAATAGAAAAAGAAGAGGGTCTTTTTATTGATTTTTTCCTCTTTTTTTTCCACAATATAACGACTAAAATAGAAATTAAATGAAGGAAAATTGAAAATGTGCCTTGTCTCGATTATTAACCGGCAGCGCGAAGGGAGAGACAGCGGCAGCCTAGCGTGAGAAGCGGCGAGATGAATGGTGACGACGAATTGGATGCGGTGGTGGCGGCATTGTAGTGGTAGGTTGGTGGCGGGGATTGAGACGATAGTGGCCTTTTGCTGATGGCTGCAATATATGGCGGTGGAGATTGGGTGGAACTTTGGATTATAATGGAAGGGTTTAATTTTGTTCGCTTTAAAATTTTGAGATTGAAAAGTATAATATTTTTAGAAATATTGCAAAAAAATTATCAATTTTAAGTATACTTAAATTTAAGTAAGGAAAAGAAAATTTTAAATTGTAAATAAAATGAAAAATATAAATATATAAATTTGAAAGGGTATAAGTAAGTACTTTAGGCCTCGTTTACTTTCCTTGTAACTAGGGGTTTCTCTCCTTCAACATCTGATTTCCTGTGTTTACTTTGAATGGGCTGCAGCCTGCGATATCCGTCCAAGCCCGTGTTGGAGGCGGGATATGGGCTCTTCCATGAAACACGCTAAAATGGCGTGTGCTATTTGACACACCATTTTCTCTCTTTTTTCTTTGAAATTGACCTCAGTTTTGTGCGTTATTTACGCAAAATACCACTGCATATTTTAGCTTTCCCTCTTTCATTTCTCCTTTTTCCCGCGACAAGCACACGATTAGGTCTTCCATATCTCCTTTCTCAGTTCTACTCCACAATTGCGCGACATGAAAACGATTAATTGAAGAAAAGGCTAGAGGTAATTAGTTGTAGCGAACCATTTCCACCTATTTTCCAGGAAGAATGGTAACAAATTTATGATTTTTCGCAGGAAGTCTTGCTCGTTGCTGGTTTTCCGAGTAAATCGCAGAGAAGTAAGGTGGTTTTCGATTCTGGTAACCCTTTATTACCACCAGATTTTTGTGTTATTGATTGTTGTGTTGGTTTTTACATATTTGTTATTTTGAGTTTCCCCTATGTAAATCTAACTCGAGAACTTGATGCAATTGATTTATGTATTGGGGTTTCACATAATCCTCTGTTTGGGTTTCCCATATTGTTATTTATATTGAGAAGTTTTTGGATTTCATTGCTATGGTGGACTGTAGTTTGCTTGTTGTAATCTTTGTTGTTTTCAAATGTGATTCTTGGTCCATGAAATTGAGTTGTAGTGTATGTGAACCAGGTTTTAATCCGAAGATCTTCTTCGATCTGCATAATACGTAATTTGTTGTTGCTATCAACTATGAAAGTCATAATAGTTTTGTTCTTTTTGAAAGTGTGTAGAATGGACAATTAGTATGATGAGCAAGAGGCACTCATCGTTTTGGAGATGATTCGATTTTAAGTCATCAATGTGTTGATAATAGTGTATGTGGTGCTACAAAGTGGTTTGTTGGACGATGATGCACGCCGTCGATGCATTCGCCATTACAGTCTGTTAGTTAGGATTCCTTCACAAATTTCCCATCGTCATAGTCTTATTAAATTCAGTGAGACGGACTGTGTTGAACAGTTACGGTTTGGACGTGCTGCCTTTGCTAAGTTGTGCGCAACACGTGGGGTTTCGGTTATGGAACAGGTTGCTATGTTCCTCAGTGTTATATCACATCATCAAAAAATCGTGTTGTCAAATTGTCATTTCTTCGTTCTAGTAGGACTGTTAGTCGTCACTTTCATAGTGTATTAAACACTATTCTTAGGTGTTATGAAATATTTGTGGTGAACCCTGAACCTGTGGAAGATGACCGCGAGAACTAGCGTTGGAAATGGTTCAAAGAGAGTTATACCTGTCTTTTCTTTGTTGAGTGTCATAATATCTGAAGTTTTCCTTTTTAAATGAAATTGATTTCATATTATGATGTTTAGGGCTGCTTAGGAGCTTTAGACGGAACCTATATCCCAGTTAGAGTAACGACAACGCATCAAGCACGTTACCGTAGCCGAAGTTGCTGTCAACACTTTAGCCGTCTGAGATCGAAATTTAAACTTCATTTATGTTCTGACCGGATGGGAGGGTTCGGCGGCGGACAGGCGAGTGCTGAGAGGTGCCAAATTTAGACCTAACGGCCTGAGGGTTCCTAGAGGTCAAGGATATTGTAATAAAATTTGTGTCCAATAAAAAATTAATTGACATATGTTGCGGCGTATCTTCATATTGTCTGAATGATTCGAAGTTTTAATTAGCTGCATTTTTTAAATTATTATTATCTCTGTAATGCCGGCTACACCAACGGCGAAGGTTTCCTAGCCCCCTATAGAAGAGCACGGTACCATCTGCAGGAATGGGGTACGGGGACAAGAAAGCCACAAAATTATAAGGAACTTTTCAACCAAAGACATTCAAAAGCAAGGAATGTTTTTGAAAGAGCGTTTGGTATTCTGAAGCTTCGTTGGGCGGTACTCCGAAGTCCAGCATTCTATCCTATAGACATCCAGTATATAATTATAATTGCATGTTGCCTTTTACACAATTTCATTCGTCTAGAAATGCCAATTGATCCCCTAGAACATGAAATACCAGAGGAGCCGAAAATAGATCAGACTTATGGTGAGTACGTAGAACACATCCAGTCCACTCAAGTATGGAATAACTGGCGTGACGACCTGGCATAGCAAATGTACAACGAGTACCGAGGCCGACGTTAATTTATGTTTTCTGTTTTTTATGAACAAGTTGAGATTAAGCTGCGATGTAATAATCTTATGTTTTTGTAACATTGTATATCATAAGTACTTTATGCTGACGGGTGTAATAACTTGATTAACTATGATTTATGCCTCTGGTGTAATTTTAAGGTTATTTGCATATTTTGAATGGTTTCATTTACTAGTGGAAAACTATCAGTTTATTTGGTTGTCATTCATCTACATTGGGATTTGACTGTAATTTCAATATATGTTTTGTTTGTCTCCTTTCTTTTTCCGTGCATCGTGTTTCTTTTTCATTGCTTAACACATACTCATTTTTTCGTGTTGCATTTCAATTATCATACGCAGATGGAAGGTACAGGTACCTCAAAGGTTAAAGGGCGCTGCGGTTGGACTGTGCAAGAGGAGCACAATCTTGTGTTATCATTTAAAGATATCATTGCTAGTGGGTGGAAAGCGCCTAATGGATACAGAAGTGGTTTTCTGGTGCAACTTGAAAGTAGGATGCAGAATACATGCCTAAGACGGACTTGAAAGTTGAACCTCACATCTCCTCGAAGTCTTGTGCGTGGAAAAAGACGTACCACCAAATCGCAAACGCTTTAAGCTTTAGTGGGATGAACTGGAACTCTAGCACATACACTGTGGAGGCTGAACCGACTGAAAGGGATAATTGTCCCCAGGTAATTAATTGTAAAAGTTACTAGTTTTATCACCTTTTTT
>JBBMKE010000009.1:17769132-17782846 GCA_037834125.1 Lippia alba | reverse complement strand
ATCATTGAATTCAGTTTTCTTTTCTTTATTAGTATTTCAATGCTTTAATCCTCAGATATTTGGATATATATATGTAACGAACACTTCATTTTTCAGGAATAAAATCTTTTTTGTACATCTTTATTCATCTTGACATACAAACGTCAACTGTCAACATATGGGTTTCGTCGCAGTTATACCATGCTGGGTTAATAATCTTAGTTTTGGGAAAACATCTACTTTTGCCGGACCCTGCTTCAAATCATAAATTTGTCCACAGACACACTAGTCCTCTGCACACACTAAATTAGATTTGTATATTTTGCTCAACTATGGATAAAATCAACTTTTTCCCAAAAATCGAGAGCGAGATCAACGACCTTCCTCTTATTTTTATCGTACTTATTATTCAAGAATTCGATATTTGTTATTTTAATCGTAGAAAAATGTCCCTTTCATAGTCTATATGAAAAGAAGAAATATGAAGCAAATCATATAATTTGCCATTCCAGACTGATGGCCTAAACTTGTTAAAAGCAGAACAGATCTAGCAACAATTATTCAAAATTCTTGTGACCTCACTAGAGCTATCTTGTACACAGGAACTGGATACATTCGAAACTCGTCTACTAATTAACGATTCAACGAGATTAACAAATGAAAAGCGTGGTTTAATCTAATGGTTAAACAATTCTTTGCGCAGGGTGAATTACTTTGCAATCACCAGATGTGTGCATAAAACCTAAAATAACATTCTACAAATTATGATACCTTTGTCCATTTCTCATAAAGTTGAGACCGCTGGCTCAATTAACTGAACTCGCTCATCCTTAAATTATCACGCACAAACATGGGCACCGCACAAGGATTTTCTCTTAAATATCCAAATAGCAAATAACCGGCACAATGCAATATGGCAAATGATACTTCTCAAGTGTCCGTGTGAATCTAACAGAACACAAAACATCCCAACACTACTCTTTCCAAGGGGAATAAACCAGGAAAGAGCAACCCCTACAACAAACCAACAGACAAACCTTTTTATGCAGGGAAGAGACGACAATCATCGCGAAATGACCCAAAAATTAAACATGACAGCATAAGAAGAGTCGTTTAAATTACTCAAAATTGACTTACTGCATCTGTGAAAAGAGGGAAACAGTACAGCTCCAAAAGGTAAACAAACATAAACAGTAACAATAATGATCTACTTATGTTTCAAACCAGGAAGTCATCCCATGCATGCTAAAGATTAAAATAACAAAAACAAACTCAAAGTAACACTTAATCAAACAAGCTGAATCCCATGTCGTCATCACTCTCTTCCTTTGGTTCCTCCTGAAAATATACAAACGCTTAAAGTCAATTCACTGGATTAACCTATTTGTAATTAACTTCATACCAAATCTTAAATAACTGTTAACACATGTTTGCTTATCCTCAGAATTGACTCAAGGAATTCCAAATATGCAATACATTTTATTCAAGACTTGATTTTGTTACGAACAGAAATGTATGATAACTTCATTATTCAAGTACATCTGTTTCCATGTATAGTTTGATAGATTTGTCCAAACATTTGCTGCATTATCCTTTTTCCAACCATAGATCAATCTCAGCCAATACCCAAACTCAAATTTCATGATTGAAACTAACCAAGATACATCTAACATTACATAGGAACAGCGAGTAATACACATACCTTCTTTTCTTCCGCAGCTGGAGCAGCAGCGGCTGCGCCACCAGCAGCACCTCCGGCCGGAGCAGCCACCGCCACGGCGGCGGCGCCACCAGCGCCGACGTTCATGACAAGATCCTCAACATTCCTCTTCTCGCAAAGCTTAGCAAAAAGACTCGGCCAGTACGATTCAACCGTCAAGTTGGCAGCCTTAACCAAAGTCGCAATCTTTTCCGCCTGAAACACAGAAGATCATATCAAATACACGCCAATTCGCCAGAAAAATCAAATAATAGGTCGTAAACATCAAAAAAATTCTTACACTGATGGCGATGCCATCGTCGTGAAGAATCAAGGCAGCATAGGTGCAAGCGAGCTCGCCGACCGACATTTTTCTTCCTTGCAGAAACGAGAAGCGAATCGAAAATGTGGGTTTGAGGGTTTGCAGTTGCTGCTGCGGCTTAATCTAGGGTTAGGGTTTACAGTATCAGGCCGAATATATAAGAGTCTATTTGTATTCACGGCCCAAAACTTCCAATGTTTGCCATTTCCATTTCCTTGTTTATGTAAATTGACAAAAGCTCCCTAGAAAAAATCGTTTTATCTGTGATTCCCCCAATATTTTGCGCTAATACTTCTAAAGACCAATAAATCTAATTTAAATTATTTATCATACCCTCCAAAAATAAATTCCCTATTTTCGTAGGGCTTTTTACTATTTTTGTATTGGCTTTGTATAAAAATAAAAATACATCTTTTTTTGGGTCCAAGAGAAACAGCCCAGCCCAGCCCAGTACTGAGCAGACCATAGACGGTCACATTAAGCATTGGGTCGTCCTCAGCCCAATTAAGAACAATTTCGAAATTAATCTCAACTCTCGTTCAGAACCATTTCGGAATCAATTTACATCGTTGTTATTTGTTAACCAAATCCCTTATTTTAGCTCAAAATAACTCGAAAACCGTAATAGTTTTTACATATTTGTCTTACACTTCCCCTAGCACATAATATTTTTTCCTTTTTCTTTTGATTCAGTAACTCATTAGACCCAAAAGGCCGAAGGTCTAATTGTAACATAACAACGAATTACCCATAAACACAAACTCGAGATCTGTAGCAGTTCAACTAATAAATCCTCCATTAACTAAACTACTGAATTGGTAATCCTAGGACCAACCTAGCTTTAATTAATTACTCTTGTGAGGACGTGCAGATGAACTTAGCACCAACAATCCACTTTTATGGGAATATGATCACATTTGCAGTATTTCATAGTATGATAGCCATGGTGCACTGCGCCAGGTAAATTTGACATCCAAGTAGAAACTACTTGGGAATGAAACCACCACCTGAAAACATTTGATTCAACAGAGTTTGTCCTGATGCCTCATGCAAAACAATACTAAGATACAAACCATAATCAAACAAATCTCCAGCACTGGAAACAACAACTAAGAGCAGGTCACTGGTTTAATCAGAATTTGCCCCAAACACAAACATCTCAAGTACCAACAATTTCTCCAATTCAGAATTACATGTTCCAGTCTGCAGTCCTAGATGTACTGATTAAATGCCAAAAGCGTCTTGCAACATGGATGATACAATAGATTTTCACGGATACGAATCACGGACTCCCAGACCTAGCCTGCACGGGACCAATGATGTAAGAACTTTAATTTTTTTGTATATACATTCACTCAAGATTCAAGAATCACAATAGCCGACTTTTGAAAGTACAATCTTAAACGGATTTGTTTAGCTTTATATCTTCCATAACCCGACATCTCATACGGTGGAGGTTGCAAATACTTTAGCTTTAAAACTTGAAGTGTTGGAGAAAAGCGGGCAAAAGTACATTTCAATAACAGAAAACCACCTTTTTTATAAGTTTCGCAAAAACCACCATACAGACAAGAATTTCCTTAATGATTTTTTCGGTTCAACAGAACATTACCTGGCGAGGTGATGCGGACTTCGACTTCGACCTTGATCGTGATCTAGACCTTGAAAATTTAAGCAAAAAATTGTCACAATGAACTGACCTCCAATGATGAAGTAGCATAATAAAATAATCAACCCAAAATACCTGGAAGGTTTGACAGGAGATGCAGACCGAGATCTCGAAGCAGATCGGTCCAGTGACCTGCTGCATAAAGAAAACGAATTTTTCACAAACAGAGCCTCATCATCTATGGCAACCAGGGTGTATATAGAAAAAGGGAATATGTGGGGTGCATAAAATACCTCCTCCTCCTGGGGCTTCTGCTTCTACTGCGACTCCTACTTCGGCTTCTTGATGGGCTGCCCTTGTATTCCTTTACCTGAAATTAAAAGTAAATCAACCGCATTGCTTGCAAATAACACCGCAATCACAAAACCCAATAATGTTTCCTTGATATTATTCGTATTAAGTAGCACTCAGGGTGTTATTTTATCAAAGGCAAACTACAAGGTGAAAAGAATTACAGAAGCCAAAAATTAATGAGAAAAAAGGTATTCATAGGAAAGTTTCAAGCTACACGAACAAGAAAACAGAAAGGAAAGGTTAACTGAAGAAAGTACCCGAATATAAGTTCTGGTCCAAGGATTTCTGAACTCAGTATCATCGAGTTTGCGGATCTGGTTAAGTCAATAGTGTTAGCAGCTGATTCAATCAAACAAATAACACCAAAAACCTTTAAGTAACTGTTGAGTGGAGCACAGGTACACCGTAAACTCACAGCATATTTCATGTCTTCATAATTTGTATAATCAACAAGGCCATAAGTCCCTGCATTTGAATAAAATGTCAGGACCAAAGAAGAATTGAGGAGCCACAATGGGCAATTCATAAACATAAATTGGCAGTCTGGCCATTCATAACTGAAATCAAGCAAAAGTTCAAACTTTCTAAGTAATATAGTTGACATAGCTAGACATTGGTTATAATTGAAAAAAAAAATGTGTAGGGGAAGATGGTATGAAAAATCAATATAAAATTTTGAAAATGAACGGACGCATATGAAAATAAATGCTTTATGCCAGGAACTCCAGCAATACCTTCACTGTCACGAGAAACTTCAGCAAAACAGACATCCCCAGCTTTCCGCATATGATCCTGAAATATTTTTCAGGAGTTATAACCAATTAGCTGAAAAGTCCACAACATCTTCAGATTCTATTTCACTAACCTTTAAATCCTGCCAAGAAGCAGAAGACGGAAGCCCACGGACAATAACTGCCACATAACAACGAGAAAACATTATTAATTGAAACACAGAATACTCAATTGCAGCCAAGCTGAGAAGTATAATCAAGTAAATTTGGCACTACCTCGATAATCTGAATGGCGAGAAACCCCATATCGACCACCGTCGCTCCCGCCACCGCCGCGGCCTCCACCACCATAACCACCACCACCACGGCGATCAATAGAAGAAGATGGGCCTCTGCCACCATGGGCCAGCTCGACCTAGATTGAGTAACAGATAAGCAGTGAAAAAGAAGAAGGGTGAAGGAGGAGCACTCCAAACGATTTGATTAGAAAGTAACACATGAAAAGTAAACAAGTTCAGGTTTTAGTAAGTATTCTCACCCTCAATCGACAGCCATCAAAGTTATAGCCATCTCTACCCCTGATAGCATCTTCTGCATCCCGAGCATTCTCAAACTGTACACAAGTAAGACCAAACAAACCATACAATTTCGTTTATTTAATGCACATCAATTGCTCGATTTTATACACATCAAATATAATTATCTGAAATCTATTATTGCAACCAGCTAGACTCAGTAAATAGAAGTAAAAATCACCTCCACAAAACAATAGCAAGGAGGACGAGGTGGAATCTTCAATTCAATATCCAATATGCGACCATACTGCAAAAAATAGGCACAAGTTACTAGAAAGTAAGCTCACACATAGTCAGTTATCAATTCGATGGATCCAAAAGATATAACTAATGATAACAACAAACAAAACATCCACACTGTATCTCTAGAAAGGGGACATGTCAAAATAAGATAGAAAGCATACGAGCGTAATAACTCAGAAACCCTCTGAAACAAACCCACATTGACCAAAAAGATCTTTAGCAAGAATGAAACAAGACAAACCACCATCAGCAGAAAGAGATCAGGCGAAAACAATCAAAATAATGCCACATCAGGGCTTATTATGAATATTGTGGAAAGTTAGCTCTACTTGCTCATTTGCAAAATTAGCTAATTAAGTACTAAGACGCAAAACAATACAAGCAGTACAAGTGACAAACCTTTTGAGTTACAAACAACCATGAACATGTAGTATGATGGAAGAATCCAGTTAACTCTTTCAGATAATACTACTAAGCGATAATAAAGAGAAAGGATCTTACACCAACCAGTGCACATAGATACATTAATTTTGAACTCGTTCAGCGACGTGTAATTGTAATTCTAGTCATTCATGATATATGATCCATAATGAAAGAGGAAATATAGGTCTCCTGTCCAGATATGTTTTGCATTTCGAGCAAAGATCTGGATGAAGTGGAACTAAAAATACTTTCCAATAAATCAATCATTTGTTCATCACATTTTGACATACATTATATCAGTCAAAGAGCTTTCTCATTAAAATTGGGCCGACAAAAATCGACCCTCAAACCAAAAGAAGCCAATAAGATGAATAGATGCACAATATGGAACTCAGACCTTGTAAAATAAGTCCTCAACTTCTGATTCCCTAATATCAGCAGGAAGGTTGCCAACATAGATTGTGCGAGAGAATCGGCCACTCATTCTTCGTCCTTGTGAAAGAAGTCAGTAGTGAATGCTGCAAATAGGAAATACTTCATGAATGGTGAACCAACACAAAGCAATGAAATGTAGCCTACTAAAATAGTCCTATACATCTTCTGTTACCATCTGAATGATTTGACAAGATAAAAGACCATAGAAGAACAAAACTTATGAAGCAAACCAAGAGAGCAATCCTTGAAGTGAGCGGTGCTCCACAAGCTCCGTTGCTCATATGCTCCCAGATACTCCAAAGCAAATATTTATTTGAATTAAAATATGATCTCCTCATCCACTCTAAAATTTTGCCAGAGAATAGCTCTTCAGAGAGCGAGCAAGAACTTCCAAATATATATATATACCAAAGACTCCACCCTGAATTCTCCCACTCCCATCCTACATCCCTATGTATGATTGCAAAGCTCATATTTGTCCAAGCGCTTGACATCTATCATAAACAAAGCATTTGTGTCATGAGTTGAGGCAACATCTTCATATACTCATGTATTCACCCTATTCAGTTTCTTTACAGTGTGGAAAATATGAGCCTGGAAAGTAGGTAATATATCAGGGTCCAATGTGGAAGGTCTTCTCCCTTTGATACTGTACATTTTATCAATAAGTTAAAAAGAAGTGCTGATTATGTCCATTTAATAGAATACAGGGCCTCAAATTACATTGAAGAACAATAGGTGCCTGATTGACAAGCAGACAATACCCACTAACACAAGCATTAGCATCTTGTTATGCGCCAAGAAACAATTTAAAGGGAAATTTTTATATACTTGAGATGCATGCAGACAAATCAACTAACCCAATGGGTATGTGGAAGAGCCATGCAACATGAAAAGCAAAGCTAAAAGTGTGAATACACAAGTGGAAACTTCATAGCCAGTGTGTTGCCATGAACACCTTTCCAGCCAATGCAGGCAGTCCCCTCAAAAAGGTTATATACTTAACTGAATAGCAGTGCATTCAACTGTCTAGCCATATAAACTGACTTTGCTACTGTTCCTTGATCTAGGTTTATTGTCAGGTAATTGGGCCCAAGAACTTAAATTCAACAAGATCAATTCGAGGTTGAGTTGGTATCTAATCCAGATACAATTCAGGCTACCATGGTAATTGTCTGTTTTTCAGCACCCAGGTACCATTCAATGCATCTAAAGACAAAAATATTATAAATACAAATATTACGAAGTTCCAACTCAACTGCAACGTCTTCCAACCCCAGCGAAGCATCAAAAGCAAATGCCTGTATCCGCCATGTAATGGTGTTCATACCTCTGAGGTATTATTGTCTGATTTGTAAACTTTATTTGCCAACTAGATGGAAGCAAAAAGTGTTTATATGTGTGTGTGTGTATGAACATAAGTCTTATTTATTACCCAAAAAGAAGTCATGTTTGGAATGAAAATGATTATACAGCCTACAACAATGGGCGATTTTCTGACAGTCGACCAAAGTTGAAAAGTGTGCAAAGTACAATTTTTTATTTTTTTATTTTTGGCAAAATGATAAAATGTAAATGAGATATATCTTAATCTAAAGCCTCTTTTTTTAGCTTCCTTCACTACATCCTAGATCGAAACGGAACAAATAGGAAAACGAGGACGTTTAGAAAAGACAAGTTTAGGCTGACGCCATTTCAGGAGCCCCAAACTCAAATTAAATCCCCAGTCCAAATTCAAATAATTACTCAATTGCAGGATTTCAAAACCCCAATTTCAATTAAACCACAATTACTCATCGAAATTCGCTTCAAATCCCTGACTAGCAAACTAATTATTTCAAGATTTGAACATACCAGAACCGAAAATCAGCCCAACAGCGCAACTTCTCGCGCAATCAACTCCCTGAAGCAAAGAAAATCCAACGCCGCGTGCAGGTAGGATCCTTCAACTTAAAGCGCGGTTCTGAAACATTTTCAACCATTCAATTAGTCCAAGATTTCAAATTTTATGCGCAAATTCTGTCGATAAACACTAAGGTTCGAGTTCTGAGAATTCGAAATTGGGCGAGTTTAATACGTACCTGTTTGGGCGGCGCCTCGACAGTTCTTTTCTCGTTCACTTAAGCTGCTTTAGGGCTCAGCAAATGCACACAGGCTATTATATTCATTCTTTCAAGTTTGCTGGAAGGGTCCTCAGTTTCTGAAAAATTGCAGATACGACCCCGTATTCTTCGTGATTTGCCTTTTCTAGCCATTGCACCCAGAGTGTAAGACTGCTATTATATAGTGGGATTAATTGAATTTTGTTTTATTAATTTTAGGGTTAATTACACCTAGCCCCCATATTAGATGGGGTAATTATAGCTGACCCCCATTTTTAGATGAAATTACAGATACCACCCCCCATAAAATATATAATTACACTGAACCCCCATTTTTCTAGGGTTCTGTTCAAACTTTAATGATCTCAGCAAAAATTTTAGTGAAAACCCCAAAATGCCCTCATTAATTTTGGTCAATTTTTTTTTTCATTTTTGCCCTTAAGAGTTGACTGTAATTAACCATTTAAAGCTGGGGTTATGTGTATTTATTCTAATAAATTTGCAATTTTCAATTCGAGACCACATGCAAACGTTCCAACACTTCAATAAGGATTTTCTTATCCATACAATCGTAAAAATCATTACCAGAACAAGACAATAAAATCTTCTACTCCATTAAACCACAAATATCACTTCCAATTAGGTCTAGAATAAGTGTCAAATTATTGCTATTGCAACCTTTAATAATCCACATCAGTGGCCACTGTTACTTCCAAGTTGACGTAATAAGTATGGGATATTGTTTATAATCCCAAAATAACAAAAAAAAGCCTTTCACATAAGGCACATAAGGCACATAAAATAAGTACAATTGCCAAAAATTACTACAAAACACTAGTTCAATAATTGAATTAAGTCCCAGAACCTTGAGTTGGTAGTTACTGTGAAGATTCACCTATTACGGCTCGTGCATTGGTTTTGGGGGCTCTGCTTCCTCCTCTTGTTAGTTGCCTCATAACAGTGGATGTCTTACCAAAGACTCCAGTGCCACCTGATTTTCAACTTGTGTAAGGTTACTAGAAGCTTGTGCAAACTGATTTCGAGCTTGATCAGCACCATGTCTTCGTGTGGCTTCCTGTACAACAAATTATTTATGGACTTTAGAAGTTCGACATATAAAACACAAACAGAATATTATGCATCGATTATTACCTGGTTTAATCCTTCTCTGCAAGATCTTTTATTGTGCCCCTCGCGACCACATGTACTACATTTGACATGGTTCATCTTCTTGTATGGAATAACTCTAGGTGCTTCCCCCACCTCTCTTCTCCTATGCTTCTTTGGCCTATATGGGGGTCGTCTAATCAATGGTGGGAGAATTTTTTCAGGCTCAATGTCCATCTCGTGCCAGAAACTAGGGTCTGAGATTCCTGTAATCTTGTGTTTGTATACTTTCATGAACACCTCTACACTATAACTATTGAAAACATAGTCTTCTATGTTGTGTCTTTTGTAGGAAATGGCAGAGGCTGCGTGCTTACAAGGTATCCCAGTCAAATTCCAGAATCTACAATCACAATGCTTAAGCCTTAAGTCTACAATGTAATGCTTACCCATCATTAACTTGAAATTCATGTGTACCCCCTACGGAAACGTTACATTTGGCCCCCTCTTCCTTCACCAAATTCAATACCTTGACAATCCTCCCACAAACAACATTAGTCCATCTTTTAGCCCTTTGATATCTACTTTCTATCCTATTCATTATTTTTGCCCTCAACCCATCTATTAATGTTTGCCCTTCAAGTGGCATCCATCTAATCCAATAAATGGCTGACATCCTTCTAGAAGTCCCTGTTTCAATGCTTCAAGGCCTATGACACAACTGAACTATATGACTATTGAAATAAAAACCACAATGCAGAACAGTAAAAAACAAACTACAACTTAAAGATTGCAACTATATCAATGAAAAATCTTTTAAAGTGTGGCTCCCTTGGGATATTTCCATGACCATCAAGATGAAATTGAAACCTTGTCATGCTTCCAGGATTGGTTTTTTGAACCATCTCTGAATATTGACTCATAATGGCATATGACTCTGCCGGATTCCCATGTATAATCTCATTTGCTTTTCTTCGAGCCCTGTACAATTGCATGTACTTAGGATCCACACCTAACTTTTCCAATTTAGCTTTCAAGGCAATACTCTTGATATTTGGCTGAGTTCTTAAGATAGAGACTATCTTATCAGCAATCCAGATTGCATTTGCCTCTTTTGTCTTTGTCAACTCTTATGCAGCGGTGGTCCACCACACATTTCTTGATAACAAATATGGTTCTATCGGTTCCTTCTGTTACTACTGAGGCATGAACCCTCAATTGGCATCTTGGAGCAGCACACTTTACAATTATTCTTGTTTTTTCATTTTTGACCCTCACAATCTTTATTCCAGCTCTGATTACGTACTCCTGCAAAGTCTTCCTGAATTCATAGACTGATGCAAAGACTCCATGCTCAACGAGATTGAATTGCTCTTTGGATTTTCAGGAATCTCCACCTCTTTTGCACTAGACCATCATCTGATTGGATCATCTGAGATGCCATCATCACTATCATTGAACATTTCACACGAGTCAGACGAGTCATAATTTGAAAATTCATCAATGGGAGCATCTGAAACACAACCTAATGATGAATCTGATGTTGCAGTGTCTTGTACTTGCTGATCCTCAAGACCTTCAAATGTAGGATGATTCTCGTCAACTTGTGTTTGGCCTGCTTCTGTTGCAACAGGTTCCTCTTGCACTAAAAGGTCTTCATCCTCACTCTGGAGCATGTCCCCATAATACTCTGTGTCAGCATGATCACGAAGTTGATCTTCAAAAACTTCCTCTAAATCACCATCTACAATATTAATTTGCTCTAATTCATCATCAGCATCATTCCCTTCCTCATCATTAACACCTATATGAATACCCTCAATTCCAATTTGCTCATCAGCTTCAGCAGCTACTGTTCCATCTAACTCTTCACAATCAAATTCATTTTGATTTCCACTATCATTTTGTACGTCACCATCACTATCTTGATTGAGTAAGGGAACAGGTAACAAACCAAAATATTGAACATGAATCCTAATCTCTTTAGGACTTCTTTTAAACATAGTCGTTATGTCTTCTGGAAGTATCAAACTATAATTCATATTCTTGTTTGGATGGTGAACGTCGTAACTAAGAAACATAGGACCATCTTTCAATTCATCAAACTCAGGGTACAGAAGTTCTGTAATATTTTCCCAAAGATCTTCTAACTTATAGTACATGGGGTCTATCTTTTTCAACCATCTCTCTTGACTTTTATATACTACTTTAAGATTACAGGATTCACGTTTCAACAAACCTGAATAACAAAAACAATAAGAAAATTAAAATATACTTAACCGTAAAAATTAGTCACTATTCACAAAACAAAATAACGAGAAATACATAATGCAACTAAATTTTTTTCAGAAAATGAAAAATATTAGGGTTTATTTAGGTAAAATATCGACGAAAAAATGTAAAAATTAGTCAAGATTAACGATGCATGTCCCTAGGTTTTCCAGAAATTCACTCACAAACACCAGAATCACCAAATGATTCCAAAATTCTTGTCAAAATCATAAAAAATGTGTCAAAATTTACCTTTTCCAACCGAAAACAAACCCACAAAACAAAAGCCCAATTTTTCACTTGCTTGAAGTAATAACGACTAAGGAACTAGACCAAAAGATGTTTGATAACAACAAAATCAGGCTCAAGCATCTATGAATGAAGCAATCGGTGGTAGAAAATTATTGTAATGTTGAATGTGTACCTTTCATGATTGGCAAAGCTTGATGCAGATCTCAAATATCAACCAACGACGAAAGAGACGAACAACTATGGTCTATTTGCAGTTTCCGTCAACAACACATCTTCAATTAGACGAAATCTAAGAACAATATCATTTTGGGGAAGATTTTTGCAAAGTGATGTTAGGGTTTTTGGATTTTGGAGACAAAGCTCCCACCACTTCTTTGACAAAATGGCGGGTTGGTTTTTGGGGAATGAAGGGTCACATTTTTCTATTCTTTCAACCAAACAATATTTAGTTGTTGGGAGAGTAGATTTGGTATTTTAATTTTTCTAATTTTAGCATTTTTCTTTAAAAATATTTAAAAACGAAAAACTTGAGGATATAACGGGCATTTCACACCAAATTTAATGGAACCCTAGAAAAATAGGGGTTCGGTGTAATTATATATTTCATGGAGCGTGATATTTGTAATTTATCTAAAAATGGGGGCCAACTGTAATTACCCAATCTAATATGGGGCTAGGTGTAATTAACCCTTAAAAGAATTCACAAAGGGCTTCGAGGGATAAAACTACATTATTTATTTAATGATATACTATAGTTAGATATTTGCTAGTTCACTGACATTGGGAAGTCAGAAAATGGACAGGGGAATAAATAAATGAAGGGATATAATATCCATCATATTTAATTAACAGTTATAAAAATGTAAGATGATGGGTTTTTTTAGTTATATTAACTTATTTGCATGGATGGCTTCGGGTGATCCAATTATGTGTAAAAGCAGATCTCCTTAGTCTCTATATATTAATGATAATTGTGTTCTAAAATTTGAAATTTATGATATAGCATCGAATCGTTAAATTATATTATTTGATGATGTATAAAGTTAAGGTATTTATGGAAAAGAAAAATATTATTCGACATGTACAATCATTTCATTGAAATAAAGGAAAAATACTAACCTAAAACCCGTGAAACATGCCATTTTCGTGTTCCTCTTCAACAATATCTACCAGTGTCTTTGATAATTCTAACACGTACTTGATTATGCCAAATTAGCATGATCGATGAGATATTATTTCACTCTAATCATGTGGTTTCAGCGTAATATTTAATAAAAATGGTCAATCAAATAATAAATATAATATTATAATACGAAATATTGTAGCTTTTATCAGATTCAACAGGACTCAATCAATTATAATGACAATTGTATTATACTTGTTATTTCATTTGTTATTCTCCTTAAATTTTCCACAAATTACACGATAAATGTAAAATACTTATCATTCGTTAAACCGATTTAGCCGAGCTAAATTCGAACTAGAATTTCCTAACACATGCTCATTGATATATATTAATTGAGCTCAAATATGCTCTAAACCTTTCGAATACTTTTAAATGGAGTGTTTGAATCCTAAATTGTAATTTTTTGACCCTATAAACAAGAAGAAA
>JBBMKE010000009.1:17716560-17728260 GCA_037834125.1 Lippia alba | reverse complement strand
AGTTTGTTGTTTTCCCCCCCTCCCGTTCTCCCAACCTACGGGATTGGGAGTTGGTGAGAAGAGATTGTGTTGGTGGCGGAGAGATGAGATTAAGAGAGATGGGGAGACAAGTGAAAGAGAGAAAAGTTGGCCATGGAGGTGGTGGGTGGTAATGGTATGCTATAAAAATGGCTCCATGGATTTCGGAACTCGATAGATTCTGTGCTCGTCTGTACGGACCGTGGCTAATTTCTTCTGATGGTTTTTAACCTTTGGTTTATCATTTATGGTTGAATTCATCTATTAATAGAAAGGATTTCGATTGTTGTTACTGTCTAATTCGCTAATGGAGACGGAAGGATGATCAGCTGAAACGGGGCTGATGATGGTTTTTTAAATTTTGATTTATTTGAACTATATTATAAATAAAGATAATAATGGTAATCCTTTCTCATTGTAATTCAAGAATTGAGATATGATTAAATAATAAAAAAAATTTAAAACGCAATTTTAACAGCGAAATATATCAAATGGGTTACTTTCAGGAATTTGCCACTCGATATGACAATAATTTCCATTTCCTTGATCTGATCCAGATGGTGGAAAGGCAGAACGGATTTGATCTTCTTTGGATAAATGAAGATGTACCAGAATAGTTACTTGTCATCTTCATAGTACTAAATTCTGTTCCAATAAAACTTAGCAGCTTACCCCAAATAACAGAGAACACAAAACAAATAAACTTTGTTACATCTGGGCTAAATCAGAATTTCCAAATGTCTATCAGCAAAATTCCAAATCTAGAAGTTTCTTCAACCGACTCTTAACAAATGCAAGATGACATAACTTCCTCCTATCCAGCCAGCAGTCTACTTGATCTTCTTCTTCGGCCTCAACTGCAGAAAGCAAAGTATCACCGATTTCAGTAGTCTCATGCAATGTAAAATAATTATTAGATACATTGTCCAACAACATATTTTCCATCTATATATATATATATATATACCTGGTTGCTGTGTCCACATTTCTTCTTCCTGCAGTTGACTGCGCGGGGGTGCAACCGAGCATAACATCTGAAATACACAAGGAATGAGTTTAGGACATGGTCGAATCAAAAACCAAATTTTAATCATACCATACGATTAAACCTCAACTTTGCACATATACAGACACACGCATAGTTGTATATATACCTCCATGTTACCAAAAATACACACTAGCCATAATACTTCTTCAATATTTGCTATCCAATAAATTTACAAATTGCAACATAACAAAATGAACCCTATTCAGTATGGTGGCATATTTCCATAATGAATAGAGATACCCGACATATATGCAGAGAAAGAACCAAAGAGAGGTACCAGATGTGCATATTAATTTCAACACTTCTTATGTGCATATTAATCGCAACACTTCTTTGAGGAATATAGATTTTGTCAAACGGAAGGATTGCAATATCCAACATATTTGCAAAATAACAAAAGAACCCACACAGAAGTACTAGATGTACATAATAATAACAACACTTCTTTCCAGAATATAGACATTGTCAAATGGAAGGATTGATCAATCACATTGAGAAAACAAATCATGCGGCCAATGACAAAACCATACCACACCAAGACTCAATCCGAATACTTACTTGCGGCAAATCATCTTGTCCTGATTGTATTTCCTTGCCAATGCCATGAGAGAGGGCTCAATGATCCCACCCCTGAGCCTCAGAACCAAATGCAGAGTAGACTCTGCAACAGCAATCAAAAATCCAATCAATAATCCACAAACAAGATCTTAGCCATGTAAAGTAACCAATAATCAATATCAATAACGTCATTTCCTCTTAACATTCTCATGAAACTAAATAATAACTCTCAAATACCAATTATTATTGCAGTTTCAGTAACAGGGAAATGTTGAACTAGATCAATAGTTTTTCTCATGCCTCGTATGGCTGAATACTAGGAGTCCAAATATAAGGAAAATAAATAGCTTAACATAAAATTCAAAGAAAAACAAAACGAAACCTTTCTGAATGTTGTAATCAGCAAGGGTTCGGCCATCTTCAAGCTGCTTTCCGGCGAAAATCAAACGCTGTTGATCCGGTGGAATTCCTAAGCAAAAAACCAAAAAATCATAATTCTTTCAATCCCAGTTCGTTCCAATTACGAAAAGATTCAAATTGATATATGCATGTATATACCTTCCTTATCCTGAATCTTGGCCTTAACATTGTCGATGGTATCGCTCGATTCAACCTCGAGGGTTATGGTTTTGCCCGTCAAAGTTTTCACGAAGATCTGCATTTTTGCTTGGAAATATGCTCTCCGCCTCCGCGAAATTGAACGCAACTGCGTGAGTTTATATAGGGATGGGCAATTAGGGTTTCAAAGGGTTTCGCTCCCAACTTAACGACGACGTTTCAAGTGTGCCTTTTTCTTTTCTTTTCCCTTTTTTTTTTTGTGTGTGTGTGTTTTACACTTTTACTCTCGCTAATTTCTCAAATTTTGATGTTTTTACCTATTTACCTTGGTAAAATTATTAAATAAGTCCTAAAATCATAAAATGAAATCAAAGAAAAAAAGTTAGTACTTAGGAACTTTTAAGCTTTTTATTTACTATTTCTTGTACCCTTCCTAACAACAATATTGTAAAAAAAAATTATAATCCTTTTCCGTACATAAAAAAATAGAGATAATAGTAACAATAAGAAAGCGTTTGGTAGGTGTATTAGATGATATAGGAATTAGATAGCAGGCTTAATATAGTGTTTGGTAGTGTGTATGAGGTATTTGGGCCAAGATTATTTAATACAAAAGCCCACACTATTTACGTATTACCTCTTACACTTAATTCCTACAATTCCCTTAGTATTAACTCTGCTAGAGAATTATGTCTATTGTAGATTTTAATTTTTGCCAGCTATTGCCCCTCGTCTTGATTTCATTTACATCTGAATTTTATCTACTATTCGTACTTGTGTTCTAGGGCTTAAAAGATTTGTGTGCGATACTCTGGTGCTGCACTCTGGTGTTCTGCGTTTTGCCCAATTTGCATTGAGTCTGACTCTTACTGGTAAGAACTGGCCTTCTCTTCGTTCGATTTCCCCTTTTTGGTTAATGTTAGGGTGTTCTCGTAATCTGGTGTATTTTTTGTTCGATTTTTTGGGGTTGGCTCTGAATCGACAGATTGTGGGTTGTGGATTGTTGGGATTGCGTGGGTGACTTGAATTCATACAACGACACATCACGTTTGTACTAGGTAATTCCTCAGTTGTGCGACAATTACTTATTCAGATTGGTCGTGGATTTGGTGTTAATTTAGGAAGATTGTGCAGTGCTATATAAGCTTGAATAAGTATGATTGTTGGTATTTTGTGTGACTGTAATCCACTCCTTTTTGCTGTTGTTATATCGAATGTGGGATATGTGAATTACAATTGAAGTATGAATTACAAGTTTATAATTGTTAGCATGGACTTCGTTTTTTTTTTTTTTTAAATTGAAGTATGAATTACAATTGTAGATTGCAAACTTCCTTGGAATGGACTCTTACACAAGGCTTCATTATTTAGCTTGGGTAGAATTTATTCTTAAACGCACGGCTATTTACCATTCGTTGTTGTACTTGTTATATGTTTGGCATAATGAAATTGTGGAGAGTGAGAGGAGGTCGCGTAAGCGTTCTTATTCCATCATTGCTAAACAACCGGATCAGTTGAAACATTTGCGTCGCTTTACTCTAATGAGCGATAAAAGTTGCATAGATAATCTTAGAATGGATAGGAATGGCTTTTTGCCGTTTGTGTTATCTTTTGGAGCCATTTGGGGGACTCACAAACGAGAGGTTCATCACTATCCCTTGTATGGTTGCCATGTTTCTTAATATTTTAGCACACCATAATAAGAACCGTACAGTCATGGGTGACTTCTACTGTTCCGGTTATACTGTAAGCCGATATTTTTGTCAAACCTTAAAGGCGATCCTTCGCATCAGCAACATGTTACTCATTAAACCGGTTGTGATCACAGAGTCTTGCACAACGGAGTCGTGGAAGCATTTCAAGGTTAGCTTTATTGTATTTAAGCGAAACCGCAGTACCTATTTTTTATTAGTTATTTTTTCCATTATAAAGTATATATGCAATTGAGTTGTTTGTCATTTTTTGGGACCTCTAATTTGTTATTGTATTGAATTTAATGTTAGGGCTGCCTTGGAGCCTTAGACGGGACGTACGTAGCAGTCATTTTCCGTCAAAAGGACCAACCCAAGCATCGCACGAGGAGAGGCACGGTTTGTGTTAACGTTCTTGGAGTGTGCAGCCCGCAGATGAATTTCATCTATGTGATTTCCGGTTGGGAAGGATCAGCCGCAGACAACTGTGTTTTACAGGATGCGCTCAACTGGCCTAACGGTCTCCGGTCCCAACAGGTCTTGAAAATTTCATTTTCAGTTTTAATTAAGTTCCGTTAACTTTCTGAAGTTATTATTTCATAGATTTTAATTGTTGGAAAGTGGACTTAATTTGTGAATCTGAATACGTGCGTTGCGGCTTTTTATTATTTTCATTTGGCTAGTTTGTTACTACCTTGCAGACTGCAGTTACACAAAGATAGTCGACTTCTTGACCCCATATCGGGCTACTCGGTACTATTTGAAAGAGTGGGGTGTTGGCAGCCGTGCCCCCAGACTCCGAAGGAATTATTCAACCTCCTTCACTACAAGGCTCGGAACGTTATAGAGTGTGCGTTTGGACTTTTGAAAGGGCGCTGGACTATTTTACGCAGCCGTTCCTGGTATCCGATAAAGGTCCAAAATTGGACTATCCTTGCTTGTGCAATGCTCCACAACTTCATCCGAACACAAATAGAGGTAGACCCGATTGAGGAAAAAGTGTCGCTGGACCTGGAGAAGCATGTAGGAGACGATATGGAGTACATCGGGAGTATCGATACAAGTCCAATGTGGACTGATTTCCGAGACACCATAGCTACGAGCATGTTCCATAACTAGAGACACCATTAAATTTTATGTCTTTGTTATGATGAAGTATAGGGAGACCCTTTTATTTGTTCGGGGTCATGAATTTGTGTTGTTGAATGATTGTTTTCTACTGCTGAATATTTTGATGTTTATTCATTTTTCTTTTTTCAAAGTTGTAAGTGACTTTGATGTTTTTTAGCCACTGATTTGTGTTATGTGAATTTTTGGTTGTTGTGAGCTTACTTAGCTCAATGTATGGACTGCGTGTATATTTGTATGTTCATTCACAATTTCGATAATCGACTGTACGTGCATTACATATTTTGATGTTAATTGTTTGTGATCATTGTAGGCGATGGATGCATCACGAGCCACTTCAGGAATGAGAACCGATAAGGACAAGGGTGTGAATGTGCCGCGTCGATTCTGGACTATAAAGAGGAAGAGTGCTTAATATCATCGATGGAGGTTCTTTACGGTGAGGGTATTAAACTAGACAACTCATTGCGTATGTTGTACATGAATAGGCTAGCAAATTTGATTGGTGAGATGCTACCGGGGTGTGGGATCGCAGGTAAACATGCTCATTCGAAGCTATCCGTGTGGCGGCGTACTCATGCTGCTATCGTCACATTACTTGCATCGAATGAGGGGTCAGGTTTCTCTTTTGACTATGGCAGCCACATGATCGTACCCGAGAAACCCGATGCTTAGGCTGAACAAGAGAGGGTAACGCTTTACGCTCATGATTCTCAAATTTTATTAATATTTAATTTTTATTTAAGTTTTGTAAGTTTTCTTCTCACGGCTGTCACGATTTTATGTTTCATTAACATATCACATTTCCATGATTTGACTGGCAGGTTTACAAGAAGGTCGTGCTTTGGTACGTGGAAAATATTCCGGTGGCTAGATAAGTATAACATGTTGTTAGGAACCGATCGAGCGACTGGTGAGTCTGTTGTTGATGTTAGTGATGCATTTGAGTCTCTTGATATGCCCTCAATGGGTGGTATCAGCAAAGGCGGTGCCAAAGCCAAAGCAAGTGTTCAATCGGCCAAAGTGATTTGGACGGCGAAGGCAACGACGCAATCTCTACGTCCCCCTACGAAAAATAATTCCAAGCGTTGTCGGTCTTCCAAATTTGACCCCTCGCAGATACGTGATTTGATGTCCGAGTTAATGCACACGGCGAAGGTAACGATAACATCATCCCCGGCATAATTTGCCCCGGCGGCATCTACTCTCCCTGTCCCCCCGGTTGATGATATTGCTGTGAAACAAGTTAGTATTTACGAGGCATTCATTTCGCTTAGAGATCTTAGACATGAAGATGTGATGTGGGCTGCCCACTACTTGCCGAACAATTATGGAGACCTTCGTGCTTTCTAAGGCATGCCGAGTGATGACCGCAACACCTTCGCCCGGAGTTTGAGGCACTTCACGCAGTAGGATGATTGTAAGCTCTTGCTTCCTTGGCTTTTGGGTATGACTTTTTTTGTTATTTTGACAAGATGTTTATATTAAATAAAGCTTTGAAGTACTTTGGTGTTGGCTACACTCACGTTTGTATTAAATTAATGTGTTGTCCACATCATAAGCTTCTGTAAATTTTGGTGATGTTATTTATTATGACCGAAGTGCGTAATGATGGTTTTTTTTGGCGTTGCAAATTTGAGGCACAAAAATTATGAGATATCCCAAGAAGAAACAATTATAAGAAGTTTGTTGCTGAAATGTTATCGTTGGAATAGTATGACCATATTTATTTTTTGAGAAGTTTGTTGTTGAAATGTTGTTGTTGGAATAGTATGACCATATTTTATATCATATTTTTTGCATGTTGCGTCTTTTATGTAAATGTACAGGGTAATTGATGCATATCAAACAAATAGGATAGATCCCCAAATCTTAAACAGTTAAGATTCCTGCATAGCAAAAGTAAATGAAGAATAAAGCTGAGAAAAAAATAGTCTCCTTCTTAATGAGAGCATGGCAGTGACATTGTAGGGTTCAAAGTAGACTGACCTGTCAAATAAAGCTTGAACACAACCCAACTTTTGCAGACTACTACTGGATTTGTCTGTATAGGTTGAATGTTTTATAGTGATGAGTCTTGTCTAAGCACATTTAAGGTTGTCTATAAATAACAGATAATAGCCAATACAAAGACAATAAAAGAAATTAATATAAACTCAATTAAGATAAAAACAATGAATGGTAATCAAAACAATAACCAACGAAGGTTTCCATGCTTCTCATGCCTAAAGCAAATCATAATCGGCGTGGTCGTGACGGAGGTTGAGGCCACGGTGGCTTGCGCAACAATTGCTATGGATTTGGGCCGCAATGTGCGCATTGGCATTACTTCTAAACATGTTCAAAGGGGCGTGACACGTCTTCGAGCCGAGTACCTTGCCTTCCGCAATTTTCTCAAAGTCCCCGGCGTTACCTATGACGCCGAAGACAACCGGATTGACATCACTCCCAAGTATGTGGGTCAACACTTAGCAGAGGTTCGTATAAGTTAAATTGTCAGCATATAATCTGCAAATTTGAAAGAACAATGAATAACAATACTCATGTATTAACAGGAGACTCCCGTTGAGACACAATTCCTTAAGAATGATTTCGACAACTGGATGGAGCTTCATGAAATCTTTAGGAAGAGACTATTCCCAAACTTCCCTAACGAACCACCCAATTTATTTGTCGATCTGGAGATTTACTCGGATTCGGACGGGAATATCCCGTAAGTAGAGAGAGTCTCAAGCGAAGTGAAGGTTGAAGACATGATGATCCCGCATTTGGTGTCTGTTTTCATTCTTGTCTTTGTTGGAGTGTTTTGTGTTCTTTTTTGCTTTGTTTCTTATGGTATGTTACTTTGTCTTGTTTCCCGGACATCGTTAATAAAGGAATTTTGCATGATTGAATTTCAATAATTTTTTTTAAATATATTCTACCGTTTTGAAGATTTTGCTAACATAATTAGCAATAAATTACACGAGAGAATGAAGTTTAACAAACAACCTTTGATATTATATAAAACATTTTTTTATTCACGGAACACAGAGTCACTTCGAATAAGAACTCTTCATCACCCTACAACAACTTACCCTAAAACCTTGCAAACACATTAAACATGAAACATAGTTACATAGAAATTAAATGAAAACATATTACGATTACAGCAGACATTGAAAATGAAGCAAATTCAGCTTGATGATACGCTGCCACCACAACAAACACGACACAGCCACCGGGGTCCACGTCCGCGCCTTCTAACCGTACTCATTGTCCGAGAACTCGTCCGGATCGATGTAGTTTTCCTCAGGCTCTCCGGGAAGAAGTGCGGCCAGCGATTGATGGAAGAAAAAATGCAGCTGATAATAATAAGGGCAGCCCATTGCCCTAAACTTTCTCTCCAAAGCACCCTCCTACACAGTTGAGTAAAAAAAAAATTTCAATAACAATGTACGCTCCCATTAGAAAAAGGCAGGAATGTTAAATTGGATTAAATAGCATAACCTGATAACCTTCTTGGTTGTATTAACTAATGTTCACACGGACCATGTTAGTGATCCCGTTGTACCTTATTCTGGGGAGTTCTGTAAACACTCGGAATTTTTATACACACGCCGGAGGCACATGATGTGTTGACGGACCTCCGTACCGGTGATGCCTATGTTCAATCGACGTTGAAGGCTCACGGCAATGATTTCAGAACCCAACACCATTGTTTGGGTTAAAACTCACCAAATTCTCAGTCGCATAGTCGTTGAGCTCGAGAATTAGAAGTCATTCGGTGCATCTGCAATTGGCTCGATGTCCCAAACCCAAACTGGAACACACTTGTTCCTTCTGTTACGGTTCATAATAACTAGTTGAATATGATGTTTCGACTGAAATGGTTGTGAGGAAGCTTATGTAATGGACCACTTTATGTAGAGTGAATCTAAGGTGTAAAATTACCAATAAGTGTTTATATTTCAATGACCAATACTGTTGATCCATTATGTCCGCATTCAATTATCATATCATCTTTCCAATAGTTCCATGCATGCGTCAACAGTAGTCTTGAACAAGAGCAATAAAACCAAGCAAGTATATTTTAATATCCATAAACATAGGGATAGATTTCTTGTTACGCAGGAAACACGAATTCACCATTAATATTTTCAATCAGTCTCATGATTAAATTGATCCATTTAACTAATTGCTGATTTATGCAGAAAAGATGTTCACCTTTAAGACCTTGCAGCAAAACTTCAACCATAAATTTCTCCTTGCTTCAAGAGACAAGCTGTAAAATTATCCAAAAGGTGAAAAATCTGACAATGGTTTGTCCATTCAATGACTACACCATCGTAGGCCACCCATGGGACTATTCTAGTATAATAGCACATATTTTATTAGGAAGCCAATTAAATTTACAAAAGAATCGACACAAGGATATGAATGCTATGGATGCATGTGCACATCTGAAAATAAGGCTGCCATTGCTTGGCTTCACCAAAAAAATCAATTGAGTTTAGCATGCATTCAGAAATAAATTTTAAAGTCTATTCCTCTTTGACCAGCCCTAGTACGTGTCGGACCGGAGCTGCATATTATAATTTACAAGCACAATGCATAGACCCGAAGTATAATTATTCAATCTAAAGGAAAATTTCATTACTAAACTTTTATTAAGCACAACAAACGTCTTGCACACAATGAAATGATCTTTACACAACTGAGCACCCAAATAGCAACAACCAAACAAAAAACAGAAAACAACTACAAAAGCAAGCAGCACACACGAAGGCCGAAAAACTGTCTTTTATTACAAATTATAGGCACACACGACCATCACAGTAGGGATGTATCAATGCGGCGGCGGACGGAAGCTGGCTGCCAACGAACTCCATGCCGGCTCGTCCTGGTAATAGTACCAGAAACACGATAGCTTTCCCTATACAAGTGAAATGGATAGGGTTAGCCATCGTAGACCCTCATAGATTTAGTAAATGCAAAGTTACTACATATCATAGAGACTAATGGCAACATACTTCCCGCCTTAATGAATCCCAAGCACAAGACGGGACATGAAGGAAGTTAGATGCCTGATCATGCCACACTCCGGACACATGCAACAAATATTCAAAAGTGTGATAGCAGTTTAGCAGCATTGCAGCGCGACGATCGTAAAAACAATCGTCGTGCCTTAAACTAAAGTAAACATTGATAATTCTACCAACCGAACGAACCACATTCCTGTTGGGACCGACCCAAAGGGCACGACCCATTTGTGTTTCTTGTTCCAACAAGCCTATAAAAAAAGCATCATGACTAGCAGACCAACCATTTCTGTAGAAACGGTGTGCTTGCCTATGACATTCAACTATTACGGTGAGTGAATCGCTAGACATTACAAAGTATACCAAACTTACAACTTTATATGAAAATATTGAAATATAGGCTCAACATTCACCAAAGAAATCACATGGCTTTTTATAGGCCAATAAAGTTGATGACTACTATAACAATAATTGAAGTGAAGAAAAAATGCTTCAATTAAGTTAATAACTTTTATGGTCTACACGTACTACTCATCCGGAGATTCAGGAGCCGAAGCGCAAGATGCACCAGAGTTTTGACCAACTGAAAAACTCGGAGGACCAAATGGCCCGTAATCAAAACTTCGAGGGGTCCGCGACAAGCGACGATGAGGCCTAACATTGCTGGACTCCGCACTCCACACTGAGCTTTCATCTTCAACTACAAAAGATTGACAACGAATATTTATTAAGTCTAAAAACAAACTTTGAAACGACTCTATACAACATACTACGCAACGTAATAAACACCAGTATAAGGTCTGTACCATTAATACCTTCATGAGATACAGACGACTCGCTGTGGATCGTAATAACATTGCGACGGTTCCCCTTTGCAGCATGCACTTCATTTCGAAATATAATATCCAACTCTGCAATGTTTAGTTCTGGTTTGTAGTAATAAGCACCACACAAGTCGTTCACCTACAAAAAGTTTACAATAAACCCATTAAGGAATGGAACAACAATTGTTATACCAAACAACGAAACTAAAGATTGAAAATTTAAATATAAATGCATTACCCGATTTATATACTCCCAATCCTCTGGTCTTGCACACACAAAGTTTGTATCGGGTCAATCGTGGCCCTTTTACATTTTTTTAGCCAAGAACAAGCAATGTGGCGTTTGTGGAGGAACTCAAATCGGAGGAAGCAAAAATAGTACTGAAAGCTAGTGTTAAACTTTGCGTTTACTGCCTCCATTGCAGTAGTAATTGCTTGATGGCTCTCTTCGTTCAATCTTTCGCCCGAGGCCATCACTTCTTTCACTAACATCTTGATGAAGTGCTTATCCACATCTTCGGTCCACAAATGAGGATAAAATAATTCTTCATGGAAGGTGTAGGATTCACAATATGCCATTCTTTTGAAAGCAGAAATGGAATAAAATAAAAACAAACTGAAATTTACAAGAGAGGTGCGTGTTTAATTGGGGAGCACACACTCACAATTTATAGACAATATAGCACAACAATGAGGGTACTATTTCACTTGTGACTCAAACTATTCCAACTACAATGACAGACAAAACCTCAAACTCACAACAATATAAAATAAGTTACACCCACATTTCTTAAATAATAAAAGAAAATAAATTACTTCCTGAAATTAACAAAAATAGCTTGGATCAGCAGTAT
>JBBMKE010000009.1:17675948-17685956 GCA_037834125.1 Lippia alba | reverse complement strand
TGATCCCTCTGCTCAAGGTACTCTCGCCAGCCCCGTGCTGCCGACCGCTTCGCGGTCGCTCCACAACCCCCAAGCCCAAACGGACTCGCAATCACCTCAAACTTGGTGGAGACCTTCCTCATGCATCAAGGAATATGCCTATCGAACAGTATTCCGATCCCACATCATTAAGGCCCTCTGCTCCACCACACAAGTGGGAACCATTCCCGGATCGCCCACAACCACCGCCATCAAGTTATGGTCGCAATCTTGACTCCAAGTGCGACCCATAACATAACGGCTAGTTCCAGATCTGGTCACTATATATAGGACTTCAACAAAGAGAGAAGATACAAGTCTATAAGTCCATTTGAGCAAGACTGTCAAGCTTTGGTACAGATTTAAGAATTCGAGTGATTCAGAGTTTTGTTTTGAATAGATATTTGTTTTTGTGTTTCAAATGATTATAATCTCTGGTACTTTCCTTTGTTAGTTCCAGAGACTAAGTAATACTTTTTCGTAGTGTGTGTAGGTGAGATAAGTAAGTGAGTGAGACTTATTTATCCCACTAAGTGTTGGTGTATGAGATTACAAAGTTTTTCATGTAACCTCAAAGTACTTAATTAGAATATCTTTGAAATTCCTAAGCCTACAACTTGGGGACAGGAGTAGGCTTGCCGAACCTGTATAAATTGCTTGTGCCTTTTCTTTTTAGTATTTATTCCATTTTATCTTTGTTTCTTATGCACTAGTACTTTGTTTTATCAAATATCAAAAATTGTTCGAAGTACTAGTCCACCTCTCAAGGGTGTCCGAAATTGTTACACATGCCCCGACAGGGATACTAGGGGCATATGAACTTATCTGACACTTTTTCAAATCGATTTGAGGAGCGATGTACGGTTACTCTTTCCTCACAAGTAGATCGAGTTGGGCTCTTTGGCAATCGACCTCTAGACTTAGCCAGTTGGTTCGTGTCCATTGAGCCTTAGCTCGATCTCTTTCTACTCATTTGACCTCTATATCTGTTCATGTCGGATTATGTTCGCGGCTTGCAAATCAATTCAGGTCATAAATTTCGTCACGTAGCGTTTATTTAGCATCAACGTGGCTTCATATGACGTGGATTACTTAGCGTCCACGTGGCCTGATATGTGTTGGTTAAGGTGGTTTTGTGTAAACCTCTATGGTTAATTATTAGAGTAAGCAACTACAAAGCATGAAAAAAGTCAAACAAGCTAAATGCAGTAACAAAACAACTGTAAAGTTAAAGAAAAAAGAGCAGCTTGGGGATTAAGCAAATGAGGGAGAGAGAAAATGAATTGGCAACATCAATCATCAACATTCAATATGCCAAAATGAATCAGAGTTCAGGCATTATATGGTCCCCCTCTACGCCATAACAACCTAGTAGAAAAGATGGCATAACAACCGTATCGAAATTACACAAACATCCCTTGAGTGCTGCCAAACAACAAAAAATGTAAAGAAAGGAAATAACAACTTAAATAAGTGTAATGCGATAAGATAAAACTACGCCTTTGGAGTAGTTGCAACTTTAATTGATAAAACGTGTTATCCCGGACTTCATAACTCCCTTCTTCATCTCAAAACTGGCACCCGCATGCATGGAGTTTATGGCATTGCTCCCCCTTCAAGATTGTCTTGTCCCAAGACTCCAATTGTGGGAACTTCTTCGGTATTACATAGTAATCCTCCCATGTTGCTTCTTCAGTTGGTAAATGAGCCAACTTCACCAAAATCTGAAGGACTGCCACTTTGTTCCTTTTGATTAATCTTCTTGCCAGGATTCCAGTAGGTAAAAGTATGACCTGAGAATAAGTATCAAACACCGGCAATTCACTACTTATCCTATCAACCTTACCAACCTTCAGTTTCAGCAGAGAAATATGAAACACTAGGTGCAGCTTAGACTGAGTTGGAAGTCTGAGTTTATAAGCCACATCTCCCACTTTTTTAATTATTTCAAAGGGCCTGCACATTTAGGACTCAACTTCAAATTCGATGGTTTCTAATAGATGCTTGCTTGTAAGGTTTAAGCTTTAAGAAGACATAACCACTAATTTAAAAATGTTTCTCCCTCCTGTTTTTATTAGCATAATACTTCATTCTTTTTTGTGCTTCCATCAAATGCTTCTTTAGCAATATTTGGACTTTTGTCTTTCTCACATCAGTTCCTCAGTCTCCACTGAAGTTGGAAGCAAATATGATTCCGTATGAAGCAATTTGGGCATATAGTCATAAAGAGCCTCAAAAGGAGACATCTTCAAAGAGGTGTGGTAATTAGTATTGTACCACAACTCCGCCATACTCAAATAAGCCACCCATTTTTTTGGTACTTGATTACACATACACCTCAAATAAGTTTCAAGAAACTGGGTTACTCTCTCTGTCTGTCCATCTGTTTGGGAGCGATAGGCAGTACTTAGGCACTCCCAAGATTTTCATCATTTCTCTCCAAAAATGGCTGGTAAATACTGGATCTCTACCTGACATCACACTATTTGGAAGACCATGTAGTTTGTAGATGATGTCTATAAATACTTTTGCCAGATCAGATGCAGTGTAAGGATGAAAAAGTGCCAGATAATGTGCATACTTAGAAAACCTTTGCACTATTACCCATATGACACTCTTCCCCTTGGAGTTTGGCAGTTGCTCAATGAAATCCATTGTGATGCGCTGTTAGGCCTGAGTAGGGATTGGTAAAGGTTGTAACAAGCCTTGTTCCCTTCCAATTTGATGCTTACACTGCTGGCAGAAGCTGTACTGTTTAACTACTTCTTTAACTGTGGCATTCATCTCTGCTAGAAAAAAGTGGTTTTTAATCTTTGTAAAGTAGCTTGAATTCCAGAATGTCCCCTAATGTGTGAAATATGGATATATTCAGATACTTGTTTCCTCAGATCACTTTCATTTCCCACATATAACTTCTCTTTGTATATCACCATTCCATCTTTACAACTAAACAAGGACATTCCATAGGGCATGGTTGCACTTTCCATCAATGCCTCTTGAGCTACTTCATCACCTTCATAGCTCTTAACTAACTCTTCCATCCACTGTGATTGTACCAGAGCTATCCCTAAATATAATCTTTCCTCATTGTCCCTCCTGGATAGTGCATCAGTTGTCTTATTCTCCTTCCGTTGCTTATACTCTATGGTATAACTGTACCCTAAGAGTTTAGTATGGTATTTGTGCTGCAAAGGGTTCGATATTTTCTGATTTAGTAGGTTTTTTAGACTGCACTGATCAGTCTTGATGGTGAATGTACCATGCAACAAGTAATTCCTCAATTTCTCCACAGCTTGAATAATTGCCATCATCTCATTTTCATAAAAAGACTGACCCAAAGCTCTTTTTCCTAGTGATTTACTGAAATAAGCTATTGGGTGTTTATCTTGCATCAACATTGCTCCCAAACCAAAGTAGCAGGCATCAGTTTCAAGCACAAATCTCTTATCAAAGTTTGATAAAAATAGCACTGGTGCTTTTGTTATGGCTGATTTAAGGTTTTGAAAAGCTGCTATGGCTTGTTTACTCCACTCAAACTTCATTTTCTTTGCTATCTCAGTTAATGGCTTAGCAATGATTCCATATTGGTTGATGAACTTCCTATAGTACCCAGTTAAATCCAAGAATCCCCTTAGCTCCTTGAGAGTTTTAGGCCTAGGCCAATTCACCATTGCTTTAATTTTTTTAGGATATGCTTGAACCCCTTCTCTTGATATGATATGTCACAAATATTCCACTGATTCCAAGCCAAAACTGCATTTTGACATCTTAGCAAACATATATTGTCTCTGCAGAATTCCAAGTACTAACTCCAAATGCTGATAGTGGTCTGATATATTCTTGCTATATATCAGAATATCATCAAAGAAGACTAGCACAAACTTTCCTAAGTATGGTTGAAAAACACTGTTCATTGGAGATTGGAAAGTTGCAGGGGCATTAGTGAGCCCAAATAGCATCACTTTGAACTCATACAAGCCAGAAGTGGTTAAAAATGTGGTCTTTGAAATGTCTTCTTTGGCCACCCTTATCTGATGATACTCTGCTCTTAAATCAACCTTTGAGAAGTGCGCAACACCCACAATTCATCAAGAAGCTCATCAATTAGTGGTATAGGATAGCTATCCTTTACAATAATTGAGTTTAGCTTCCTGTAGTCCACACAAAACCTCCAAGAGCCATCCTTTTTTTTTACTAATAAAACTGGTAAAGAAAATGCGCTATTAGTTGGTTGGATAATCCCATTCTTCAACATCTCATTGACCAAATTTTCAATTTCCTTTCTCTGCAATGTGGATACCTATATGGATGTTGTTTAAAAGTTGGCCCCCTTTTTCGAGTGGGATCTTATGGTAATGGGACCTGACTGGCGGCAGTTCCATGGGTTCTTCAAATACAGATTGAAACTTTTCAAATACTGGTTGTATTTTAGTGTTAACCCTTCCTTTTCCTTCTAGGGAAATTGCAGTCATCATACAAAAGCATCAAGCTCCCTCTTTTCTTTTCTTGCAAAAGTTTTTTGAGTTCCATCCCATTTATCATTCTTAATGACACATCATTATTCTTTTTTTCCTATGTAAAGTGATTATTCTACCCTCCATTTGAAATTTCAGAGTTTGATTGTCAAAATCAAAGGTTACTGGACCTAATTTCCTCAAGAAGTCCACACCAATTACCATATCATGCACCCTCAAATCCAACAATCTGCATCTGTTTTGAAACTATATCCCCCCATCTTCCACATAAACTCACTGCACTTACCACCACAATGCATCTTACCTTCATTGGCCATTGTGACAGTCATCAGATTAGTACACTCCACTTCACAATTTAGTTTTTTTTGTTGTTGCTTTATCCAAAAAAGTATGAGTGCTTTCTTCCCCTACTAATACAAAGAGCTTTCTGCACTTATGTGCCATCTAATAAGGCTCATCACAGTTGAAACATAATCCTTTTCTCCTTCTATTCTCTGTTTCTTCATGATTAACCCTCCTAATAGGCAAAGGTTTCTCACTGCTACTAGTTACATTCTTCTTAACTGCTGAATCAGTAGCATTCCCTTTTCCATTCCACAGTTTGTAAGAACTCTTACCACTTCTCTGCATTGTGTCCACCAAACTGTCTTGTTTCCTTGCTAACTGGATTTCATGAGCCAAGGTTCTAGGTTCCAACATGTTTAACATTTGGCTAATCTCATCTTTCATCCCACTCACAAAACTCTTAATAAAGTATTCCTCAGTTAAAGATCTGTTGCTATTGCTCATAAAAGATTTTAACTCTTCAAACTTCAGAATATAGTCCTCCAAACTCTTTCCCTGTCTTAGTTTGTTAAACTACCCCACTAAGTTTTGTTCCTCTTGTTTAGAGACTCTTTTCAATACTAACTCAGTGAATAGACTCCAACCCATGTTTTCCCTACCCTCTGCATATTCCAAATACCACCCATCTGCTATTCCTTCCATATTCATTGCAAATATCATGATTTTCTCATAGTCACTCATGAGATTAAAGAGGAAAAACTTCTGACATTTTCTAAGCCAACTCCTAGGATCCTCTCCATTAAATTTAGGAAACTCAAATTTGTTCTTGATATAGCTACTACCTTGTGGATCTGGACCTCTGAACCAAGAAGGGGCATCAATCCTGAATCAGGTATTGTCCACATCATACTTTGATTCCCAAGTGGTGTGAAGGTGTTTCCATAAGTGTTTGCTCTAGTCCCAGCTGCACTGGAGCCTCCTCATCCGTTCCCAACAACTACATCTGCATAAGAGGGAGGAATCTGGTTTGTGTTATAAGGTTCAGCCATTTGTTTTCCTCTGATGAGCTTTGCAATTTCTTTCAGTTTCAAGCTCATAGCTCCCTCCATTTGCTTTGATGATTCCTCCATTTGTTTTTTGATTTCTTCCTGACCACCAGACAACAAAATGTATCCCTCATTGAGTTGATTGATAGCAGCTTCTAGCTCCTCAAACTTTTGTGGTTGAGGTTTTGTCATGGTTATCTCCAGGGGTTTCTTCGAACCAATCTGTGAGGCCACTGTAAGGTTTAAAGCCAACCTCTACGGTATATTATCAGAGTAAGCAACAACAAAGCATGAAAAAAGGCAAACAAGCTAAATGAAATAACAAAGCAACTGCAAAAAGTAAAGAGAAAGAGCAGCTTGAAGATTAAGTAAAGGAGAGAGAGAGAGAGAGAAAATGAATTGGCAGCATCAATCATCAACATTCAATATGCCAAAATGAATCAGAGTCCAGGCATTATATGGTCCCCCTCTACGCCATAACAACCTAGTACAAAAGCTGGCATAACAACCATATCGAAATTACACAAACATCCCTTGAGTGCTGCCAAACAAAAAAAAAATGTAAGGAAATGAAATAAAATCTTGAATAACTGAAAATGCCATAAGATCAAACAACGCCATTGGAGTAGTTGCTAGTTTAATTGATAAAACATGTTATCCCGATGTTCATAACTCCCTTCTTTATCTCAGAACTGGCACCAACATGCATGGAGTTTATGACATTTTGGATCCAAGTGGCCCTTGTAGAGGCACGTCACGTGACCCACTGCAAATATGTCATGTTAGGACGAATACCAAATTTTTCCAAAGAAAAAAAAAAAGGAAAGGGGAAAACTTCACTAATAATTAGTTATTTTAGGAATTAAGCTCGTAAATTGTGAAATGTGAAAGCAATTTTCATCAGCCACAGGATAACAACAAAGTAGAGAGAAAGAGTCTGAAGAATTTGCTGCCGGCCAAACTCGCAGCACGCATCGAATTTGTCGTCGTCGGATCACTGCTCCGAGCTTCTTCTCAAATACTATCTAAGTAAGAAAAATTTCTCCTCAAAATTTACGCATGGAGGTATTTCTTTACTGATTTGGTTGATATTATAATTTGAAAATAGAACACATTAGGGTTCTCAATGTGTGGGGTTTTATGATGCAATGTATTGCATTTCAGAATATTTAGCTGTGGTAGTAGTTTGTGTTAATGGCTGACCAAAAAAATAGTAGTTTGTGTTAATTGAATTCAGATCTTTCCTGTTTGTTCGCATGCAGTTATAAATGGGGATTGAACTGTGAAGAAAATTTGTTGCAGGTGCTCTTTTCGGGATTTTGATTAAATTACAGATAAAGTTTATACTTCAGCAATGGTAAAGTTTCAACGGTTCGAGGAATATTTTATATTGTTTTCGTTGTTATTGTCCGCCCAAGGATTTTCTAAAAATTGAAAGTATTTTTGCTTTCAGAACTATATAATTGGAGCTTTTAAGCCAGCATGCAATGTTTGGGTTACGTTTTCAGATGGAAAATCTCGAAAGCAGGTTGGTTTTGTGGTTTATGGTTTTGCTGAACTTCTAAAATCTCTTGCAGGCGTACCAAATACACTAAGAGTGCCTTAATGTTTTGAAGGTAGACAGGGATACAATTCCCAATGGTTATAACTTGGAATGTTGCAATCATATGAAGCTGAAATAAGCTCTCCTTATCTTGTAATGAAATATATAATAGGTTCAAAGAACAATTGTTAATGCCATCACTATCCACGTCTAAGCTGCGTACACTAGAATGGTTGATTTTTTATAATTGTGTTGTTCCTTCATGTCTTATTTTTTCTTAGTCTTAATAGTGTGTAGTGGATGGGGATAGTCATTCTAGGTATTCATTTGATTATTAAACCACGATTGCTGCTTATTTGGTGCAACTAGTTGTTATGAGGATTGAGGAATGTTTATCTAGCATGATAGACTTGCCCTTTTGAAATTGCTTGAATGTTACAATAGGTGCCATCTAAGAAGGAGAATGGTCAAACAATAATGATCCCACTCTTTCAAAGTCGTGAGAGCATATCCGGAAAGGTATTTGCTCATGTCACTTTTAGGTCTATTATTATTAGATTTCACAATTTTCAATTTTAGTCACTGTGATGCATATCATGTATCATGTCAGATTTCTATCGAACCAGTTTCAGGGAAGAAGGTTGAACACAATGGGATCAAGGTTGAGCTTCTTGGTCAGATAGGTGTGTGCCATCTTGTGTCCATGATATAATTCAGAGCATGCAGGTTCAGCTTTGACTTCTAAATCAGGGCTGAAGCCAAGACTTTTGTTATGTTTTACTACTGTATCTGCTATTATGATATATAATAGAGAGGTTTTCAGAAATACAGAATGATTGTGCTATGTGGCTCTTAAATTTCTTATGGCAGTGTCCTCAACATTGATTCCTGTGTGCAGAAATGTACTTCGACAGAGGCAACTTCTATGACTTCACTTCATTGGGTAAGTTCATAAATTGGTGTTCTACTGGTAGTAGTATACCAGCTTGATCTGTACTGTGTCTGCAGCATTTTAGTATGTTATTACACACAATATAGACAGTTGAATTTCTTATCGAATCTGTTGTGCTAAGCTATGGGTTCACATGCTTGGTTGAAAGTTTTCTCTTTTGATTGTTTGATCTTTGTTCTTGTAATGCAGTTCGTGAACTGGAAGTTCCTGGAGAAATATATGAAAAAAAAACATTTCCATTTGAATTTTCAACTGTGGAGATGCCATATGAGACGTACAACGGGGTAAATGTACGGCTTAGGTGAGTTGCTCAGTCTATCGTAAAAGTTTTTAAACAGCACTCCTTTTTTCTTGCTCTTTATTTTTTGTATACATGAGGGACATCGATTATTTTTACTTTGGTCTCTGTCCCACACAAGAGAAAAATGAACCAGGGAAGAGACAGGTTTCAAAATATTTGGGTAACAATAACTTCCTCTGGCTAGGTAGTTGTTGAAGTCTATCAAATAGTTTACTTGGATACATTGGGCTATATCAGCTAGTTAGCATACCCAAAAATGGTGTTTACTTCATTATGAAGTTGGCCCCGGACCAGCCCGCAAGCCCAAGGCTGTAGGTGGGGCCAGTCATGCATTTTAACAAGTTCAAAATGTTGTTGCAATATTACCCATTCTCATTGGACCAAGTAAAATGACTTTCTGTCCACATTCTTCCTCAAAATTCCAGTCACTTTCTGCCTCGTTTCCATTTGTTTCTTGAAATCAGGGGCACTGTGGGAAATTTAAGGCTATGAAAATTGACTAAAAATTTGAAAGTAAATCAAAATGAAAATTGGGCTAGTGGGACAATTATTTTAATGCCAAGTAAACACTAGGCTCCTTAGGTTACCCAAATTTCTATCCAACAACAACCATGTCCAATTAGATTGAAATCTATCCAAGTAAACTATTTGTATTTTTCTTCAACCATCCTTGTTGATATGTTGACTGACAATCTCATGACATCTCTGCTAAGACATCTGTACGATGCATCAGCATTTTGTTTTAGATTGTTTGTGGTTCTTTGTTGATTTACAAGTTCTTAACCTTTTAGGCAAATTGTTATAAATAATTATTGGCTCTTTTCTTCCAAAGCTTTCCCACATTGGCGTTACAACACAAATAGAGGGAGATTTTAACCTGGTGTTTGATTTTCTATGTTTTCTGGCTTCGGTCTTCTGATATGTTTTCTTCAAATGTCTGATTGTAAGCGTTGACCCAACTTAATCATGTAATTTTTTGTGCATGTTTCAGGTATGTCCTGAAAGTGACAATAAGTCGGAGTTATGCTGACATAGCGGCCTATAACGGCTTTGTGGTAAAGATTATCTTGATTGGCCCGTGATATCATGCCCATTATCCTCATGCGTCTTTCAATCAGTGGCCATGTTTCACAATCCACGTTTCTGTTGAACCATATTTAGAGGGTGTTTAGCTAAGCTTATTATTAGGAGTTTATAAGCTCTCACTGTGTTATAGGATGTTTTTTGCGCTAATATATTGAATATTATTTTAATAAGCTCTCAAAGTGTGGATAAAAATGTGATCATGAGCTTATAAGACGACAACTGTGTAATAATATGATTTAAAAAAGAAAGGGATCGGATTGTGTTAAGATGTTCCAATGTGTTGGTATTCTCCAACTTACTTT
>JBBMKE010000009.1:17619895-17645281 GCA_037834125.1 Lippia alba | reverse complement strand
GTCACTGCTAATTGAATAGAGAACCTAGAGGGTCACACATCACAATATGGTTACAATGAGTTAAGGCTCGAGATCAATTAAACGAGTTAATTGATCAAGTGGGAGCACGTGTGACACGTGTCACGTGTCCATTGGGACACGTGTCATGTGCGTGCGTGTATATATATATATATATGTGTGTGTGTGTGTGTGTGTGTGTGTGTGAATTGGTTAAATAATTAAAGGTGTTAATTATTTAATGGACTTTGGTTTAATTTTGAATTAAAAAGAAGTCTAATTAAAGGAAAGGAAATAACTTATTAAATTACTTATGACTTAATTTAATTAGTATATCAAGTTGTTTATTTTAATAAAGAAATAAAGTAATATATAATTTTGGATATAGCAAATTTGGTTTTGTTTAGGATTGGAAAATACTAGATCAAAGCAAATAATATCTTTTAAGGAGTAAAAGATTTGAGGGGATTAACCTAGCCACCTTGAGAAAGGGGCTAGGCGTGCCAAATCCAAAAAGCCTAAGGGGTTCGGTCGTCCCCTCCCAATAGCTATATATTGGGGACCTTTGCTCCCCTTTCAAAAGTGATTATCTCTTGGTTCATGAGTTGAACACCTTTCTTTTGTCCACATTCATATCAAACCCTAGAAACAGCCTAAACACTACTTATAGAACTAATTCTCTAGAAGGCTGCTTTTGTGGAGTCTGAAAAGAATCGATAAAACCAAGGAGATGGATCAAGCCGCTTGAAAAGAGCAATTTTGGGTGGCTAAATTGCTTTAAGAAAGAAAAATTGTAAACGTAAGATTCGTTTCTCCTTCTGTTTAAGCATGAGCATCACGAGTCTGATCTATTTTTGGAAAAAAAAAATTAAAACTTCCACTGTGTTTCTTACCGTTTTTTCAACAAAAGCCTCAACTTATACCAAAGAAGCCCAGAACCAAACAAATGATTCACCCCGAAATCTCAACGGAGCTTGAAACACCACCCTGGGTGCACTTGAACATACTGAGGACAAAACACGAGGCTTAGACTCAAAATGAACCACGTTGACGCACAACGTATGCTTAAACACTTAAAGGATGCAAGACTTAGGCAAAGCTCATATCCAAATTAATTACATGCAATTCAAGACATTACATAGCTCATCATATTCATTTATCATCATAAAACAGATTCACATGCACAACTAATGCATAACATGAAGTGGAGTCACGAACAAGATGCATACATGCTTCATGCAAACAATTCACATAGCTCAAGTAACATAAGGTGCATATGAGTGCAAGTACATATACAAATCAAGGAAAAAAAGTTAGGATCAAGTTTGGAGGTGGAAGGATACAAGAAAAATGGATGAAAAACAGAAGAAACGGTTCCGAGAACAAACGGGCAAAAACTGGAAATTTTCCGTAACGGACAAGCTGCAGGAAAATGATCATATTTTGAGATTTAGAAATGGTAATTTAGTTTTGCTTCTTGGAAATGAAACTAGTCACATATTTTTTTCCAAAAATATATAGCTCAAAACATGTTTCAAAGCGGAGTGAAAATGGCGTAGGTCGGATGTTGAACGAAAGCAGTTTTTCGGCGAAGTGGCGACACAATTTTTCGAGGGCTATAACTCATAATCTAGAACTATTTTTGAAGTGAAACCAATTGGATAATGTTCTAGACTAAAAAATTTAGGTATGGTTAAAATTTCATAAGAATTGGAGAAGAAACGAGTCAGACACGGCAGTGTCAAAATTGGCCTGAAAACTGACACGGCCGTGTCAGGCAGAAAATTAATATTCGAAACTCTGAAACGGCCGTGTTGAAAATGAACTGAGGTTTAACACGACCGTGTTGGGTCATCTTCCACGAAAAAAATAGTTGAGAAGCAGGGGTTCGAAGGGAAAAGTCCCCAAGCCACCCGAATCCACCTCCGGATCAATTAATACCCCAAAATGCATCAAAATACACATATATATCACATAAAACAAATATCAAACCAAGATTCAATCCACAAATTCAAACCCACCAATTATATATAACCTATACATACACATATACATACACAAATACTCCACAAATTAAACCAAGGAATGGAAAGAGATTTTACCGGAAACAGAATGAGGGCGTCAAGGTGAAGTCATGGTGGTCAAAGTGTTGCCGAATTCTTCCCGGAGCTTGATGCTTAGATTTCCCCCTTTTCTTCTTGGACCTCTTGATCTTTCTTGGAGTAGAAATGAAGAAGGAAGAAGAAGAAGAAGGGAAAGTGATGATGATGAAGTGGTGGTGCCGGAGAGATGGCGGAGGTGCCGGAGGTGGCGATGGTGATGGCTCTGTGGTGGTGGCTCTCTTGGAGAGAAAAGAAGAGAAGGAAGAAGAAGAAAGGAAAAATGAAGTGTGTATGTATGTGTTTGTGTCTTGTTCTTATTAGGAGAAAAAGGGAAAGTGAAATACGTGCGGGGCCAGATGGGCGATATTTGTGTGTGGTGATATTTTGTGTAGTTTTAGCTCGAATTAAAATACAACCGGGTAGAATTAAATTCTCAAATTAAATAAAAGGGATAAAAATTGAGTTTTGGAATTTACGAGAAATCAAAGTTGGGCTCGGGAAAGGAATAATGTGTATGTGTGAATAAATTAAAACGAACAAATGGTTAGTCACGCACGCACAAAGATACAATTAAATCATACAAACGAATAATTAAGCATATATTTCACATAATTTACATAATTAAACAAGTAATACACGTAACTCTCAATCTAACCTCACTCGTGACGTCATACCTGGTCAATCTTGGAACACGGGGTGTCACAAATTAAGCACCCGAGAGAGGAAGTTTGAGGATTGGATTAGAAAGCTCAGCTTGGAAATTCGGTGATAAATCAAGAAATGATGCCACAGACGAGGTTGTACGAAGCTACCGAGATGGAAGAAGGTACAAAGTGTGTTGAACAGAATCATGAGAAAGCTATTGCAATATATCATATATCATACAATTACACAATAATCTACTTTATTGGAAACAACATGTCGGAAACTTCTCAAATGGTTTAGCTCAATTAAACTCAACTTAAACTAAATACAAGCCCGACTTGAGACTTGGACGCAATGAAGATTGATTTAGAATTGGAGCACGAGAGTAACCCTCATGTGACCAAGGTTTGATAAAAGGAATTAGGAAGAAGAAATTATGGGGAATTCGTTCGGGTTTTCAGAGCCTCGGGGGTTTGAAAGGAAGGAAATCATCATGAAGAGACAAGATCGATCCTCTTGCAAGATGCACATGAGCAAGGAAATTTAGTTTGTGAGTGTTGCTCTCTTGTTGGATTTGAGATCGGAGGTTAGGACTTTAACAAGTAACCAAAAACCCGAAAGTTTAATCGTAGGAAAGACAAGATCAAGGTTGAGGCATTTATGTATTGGAAATGATGACAACACCGGATCTATGAGTGAATAGAGAAGCTAGAAGGGAGAATGGAAGTCGAAGGACTCGAATTAGCCAAATCAAGAATAAGACCAAGAGAGCACTTAAGAATTGAAAACTAGGATTGAAGAAACTACTGAAGGTTCATGTACGATTGGGAAACGAAGCCAAGGTCAATAATCGAAGCGGAGATTACAACGAAACTTTCAAAGTAATATCAATCACCATGCATGAATGGAGATCAAGAAACCTCGGCAACTATCCGACTTTCTCAAAGTATTAAATTCCAATACCTCGGTGAACAGTACACCTAAACATCCATATCACGTGCATCATGCACCTTTGAGTTCGTTTATACTTGTTTTGTTGCCTTCTTGCTTTTCTTGTGACTGGTTTTGTGAGGTCGGGAGATTCTTGGTGAGTTGAGGGTCGAGCTTTGCAACGAAGTCAAAAAACCTCAATTTGAAGACTTTGATGATATGCAGAGGGTCCAGATGTTTGACACTCCGGACTTTAGATCGTGGTGAAGTAGATTCGGTTAGGGCTTGGTGATGGAGCAGCGTGAGTTCATTAACTATGCCAATCTAGAATTCCAAGCTTGGGAATTGACTTCATTGAACTAAAACGGTGAGAGTTGAATATTTTAGACCCTCTTTATCATGCGAGTCAACCGAGCAATTCTTACGACCAGATTGATTCGAAGATTCAAACCCGTTGTGCTTGAAGACCTTACCGGGCTAACCCTCTTCGGGACGTCATGAACCTCGAACATGGGTGAATACGGGAAGTTGTTCGAGCTTGAAACTCGAGCAGTAGAACCTAGGGGCCAGGTTCTTTTAATGGGGGAGATTGTGATACCCCGCTATTTCACACATACAGGTACGCGACACGTGTGAGTTTATTTTCGTAATTTATTTAATTACTTAATTAATTTAATGTTCTTACATGATTTATATTTTGGGTAGTACCCCGCACTAGAGGCACCACATCCCCGCATTATAGACCCGCACGAATGACCAAACAGAGAATATGCACACGCACCAAACCATAGAGAATGGGAGACAAATCAAAATCTTCCTAAGCTAGGCGAAACTTAGACACTGTCAAATTAAACCAAGTACAAACGAGTGCAAAACCGGATGCATTAAATCCATACGCATGCATTAGCCACGGGCCTGCAGAAATTAAACATACAACTACAAGCAAATTTGGGCGCCTCAGGCCTCTTTTAAACTCATAAACAAATCCCGGCAAGGGTAATTCATAACATGAACACATAAGTACAATACATATCTTACATAAGGATTTAAATTCAAAAGAATACATAGGTGAATGCAAAGACACTCTAAACTGACCGATAGATCCAAAGACCCAATAAGACTCCGTCTAGCTCCAAACTCCATGCAAAACTTGCACACTAAAAGATTGGGGAGGGAGAGGGTCAGTCATCCACTTGACTGAGTGAGGGGCTACCCACATATGCTACATATATATAGAGCAAAGCATATTACAAGCACATGAATGGCTCATGAACTCGGGGATAGTTTTTGCATACCAAAGATTTTATTCGTGATACATATACATATAGGGATTCAAATTGAAACAAAGCTTACCGGATTTATTTAACTCAAATCAAAGGAAACATATTGAAACTTATCCATTCATAACAATTCATATTGATTCAAAATATTCAAATTATATTAAAACATTCGTATTAAAAGGATTCATATTTTAATCTTACTTAGAAATCTATCCCCGTTTCATAACCTTTAATGATTCATACATACAACTCGGCCGGTACGAGTAAACATTCGAGGGGAGCATGTACACTCAACCCTTAGGTTCCCATTGTCCAACCAAACCTCCTGGTGGACTCTGGGTTATTCCTGGATTCGTATGGAGCGTGTGCACAGGGGTCATAACCGGCGACCCCGATGGTTGTCCCGGGTTTCCCTTACCCACACCTCAGGGCCCAAATCATACTGATTCATAAGATTCACAAGAAACATACCTATCCCGCTACTAATTAAAATATATGAATCATACTAGTATACATACCTTAACCTTGCTACAACTACGTTTTACATACCTCTCCGTGTAATTCCATATCAAGCTTCAATGCAAGAATTTCCCTGCTCATAAAAGGCACACGTTTTGATGCATAGTTGAGCGATACCAATATATTGAATCAAATCCAAATCAAATCATACAGACAAGGAAGGCTATAGTTCGTATACAAGGCATACGGGCACAAATCATAGGGTTTAACTATAACCTAACCTCACCTTACATCGACGAAGCCAAAAACCAAACTTGTGATTCACCCCGGAATCAACTCAGACCACGAAACACCGCCCCGGGTGCACCTGAGCCAACTGAAAACATAAACACAAGACTTGTACTCAAAATGTACCAGTTAGACGCTCGGCATATGCTCATGTATGCAATGAGTTCACATGAAGTGCATAGACGTACCAATAAACGCATATTGAGTCATATCTCAAAAATTCGTATTTAAAATCATACCAAATTCAAACACATTCAAGTTAGCACACATATAATCATATTAAAACATCTTAGGAATCATAAAGGGGGTGGGAAACAAGCACGGAAGCCAAAAGAAATGAATAAATGACAAAATCGCACAAAAGGGGAAAAAAGAGAATAGCCCGGCCGGGCTATTTTACAAAGGAATTTTTGTAGCACCCCAAACGAAAGGCACCACATCCCCCGCACTAAGACCCGACACGTGTATCAAATGGAAAGTCCGCACACGCACCAAGTCAAAGCGAACAGGTGACAAAATAAAAACCAAACCTAGGCTAGGCGGTACGTAGGCTAGGCTAGACAAAAACCTAGGCTAGGCGAGACAAAAACCAAACTAATTTTACAAAGGAAATAGCCCTGTGTCGGGCTATTCTTCTGGAACAAAAAATGAGTTTTGCCCGGCCAGGGCTATTTTCTTGAGGAAAATAGCCCGGGCGGGCTAAGTTCCAACCCCCCCCCAAAAAAATGCATTTTTGTGCATTATTCGGCCAAGGCAAGAAAAGAGCAAGCAAACCCAAGATAAAACCAGTGCTAACACATTCATAAACATGTTAACTCATATAGGAATATAATAGGATTCATAAAGCATCGAAAGAACACATGATCAATCTCAAATTCTCAAAGAAACGCACATATGAGCACTTAGGAGCAAAACCGGCATAGTGAGCATTCAACGAGCCAAAAATGCATTTCAAGCTCAACTTATATGCACCAATACATTTGAAACTCATCAATGACACAAAATAGCACTTGTATACCAAACATGGGCTGAAGGGGATCAAGGGATCAGTCACTTCTCCAAGCCAAAAGTCATCAATCACGCATTGTTTCATCATATATGCACATATCTTCAACAATGAGAGCCATAAACCATGAATTCAAGCACAATCTCACAAACCCACAAAATCCATGAAGGTCATATACCTCTCATACAACTAGAAATTCAATGGAGCAATGAACAACCAAGGCAAAAGCATCATACACACCCAAAAATGCATATTAATGCAACAAGAACACAAGGGATGTAAGAAATCACCAAAAGCCCCAAACCCTTACTATTTACTCCCATATTCATACACATACTTCTCCACATATAATCCCACAAATAATCACATATAAGAGGTCACCAAGACGAGAGGAATCCGAAAACATGCTTACCTTAAAGAGAAACCAAGAAATGAAGGGACTTGAGCTTGGGGTCTTGGCCAAAAATGGTGTTGGGAGCTTGGAGCTCTTCTTTTCCCTTTTTCCTCTGCTTCTCTGCGTATGGGAAGAAAATGGGAGGGAGAAAGGGCTGAAAACTTGGTAAAACGGGGAGGAAAATATATCCCAAGTTAAAGCCATGGGTCCCACTAGGTATAATAGGTACGTATGCGCAAACGGGTCGATATATAGGTCGAAACGAGGTTAGAAAAATATGGGGTTAGACTTATTGAATCCAAACGAAGGTGTCGGAACTCGAATTCGAGTTCCCTAGCTTAAGATACGGCCTAGGGACTCAAAAGGCCATAATTACCGAATGGCCCCAAAACATGCAAAAACGATCATTTGAGTCCAAACTAATTACGTAAAGATCCCAAAATGAAAATAAAACATTCAAACAAGTCCAAGAATCATATAGGTCACGTTAAACATGCTCAAGAATTCGTAAAATGCATATCACGCGATTAAATCAAATATTTCAAATAACACATATGTTCAAGTTGATCAAACAAGAAAAGAATAAGAACGTAAATCAAATAAAAGTATTATATTAATTAAGTAATCAATTAAATTATGAAAATAAACTCACATGTGTCGCATACCTGTACGTGAGAATTAGCGGGGTGTCACAGTATCCAACAACTTCTGAAGACTCTGCCAAAAAATCAAAGTGAACCGTGGATCCCTATCCGAAACTATGCTCACCGAAACTCCATGTAATCTCACAATCTCCCGAAGATACAACATTGCGAGCTTAGGTACGTTGTCGGACATTCTGACCTTGAGAAAATGGGCGGACTTAGTAAACCGGTCAACAATCACCCAAATTTCGTCGTATCCTCCTTTGACTCTTGGCAAGCCGGATCAAATCTCAATAATCCCGAATTATCTACATTAAACCTTGATCTCCGATCACGCCTTGCACGAACTAACAATTTCTGTAACTCTGGATCCGTAGTCTGAGCTTTTAACAATTGACTTTTCAAATCCGGCACAATGGTAATGTTGGCTAACAAAGTCCCCATCAACAGCAAATCAAGTTCCGAACTTGAACTTGAACTAGAGGTCCCGACTTCCAAATTACTTACACCTGCCTTCCTACTCAAAGCATCGGCGACCACGTTCGCTTTACCGGGGTGGTACTGGATCTTGCAATTATAATCCTCTAGTAACTCCACCTAACGCCTCTGTCTCATGTTCGAATCCTTCTGAGAGAAAAGGTGCTTGAGGCTTTGGTGATCGGTAAAGACTTCAAAAGTTGCGCCGTATAGATAGTTTCTCCATTTCACCAACGCGAACACAACAGCGGCCAACTCTAAGTCATGGATAGGGTAATTCTTCTCATGCTCCTTCAGCTTTCTCGAAGCATAAGCTACCACTCTACCATTCTGCATGAAGACACACCCGAGTCCTTCTTTCAAAGCATCCGTATAAACTGCATACCCTTCGGTCCCCTCGGGTAGTGTTAGAACTGGTGCCGACGTCAACCTCACCTTCAAAGTCTGAAAACTGGCCTCACACTTGTCATCCCACTCGAAAGGCACATCTTTCTTAGTTAACTGTGTCAATGGGGCGACAATATTGGAAAAGTCCTTAACAAACCTACAATAATACCCCGCTAATCCCAGAAAACTTTGAATCTCTGATGGATTCTTCGGCCTTTCCCAATGAAGTACGGTTTCAATCTTGGATGGATAAACCTCGATTCCATTGCCTAAAATGATATGACCTAGGAATAGACTCTGTCGATCCAGAACTCACACTTGCTGAATTTGGCATACAACTTGTGTTCTCTAAGAGTTTCTAAGACGATTCTCAAGTGCTGTGCGTGCTCTTCAGCGGACCTCGAATACACCAGGATATCATCTACGAAAATCACCACGAACTTGTCAAGATAAGGCCTGAAACCCGGTGCATCATATCCATATACACAACTGGGGCATTCGTTAACCCAAAAGGCATCACCACGAATTTGAAATGTCAATATCGAGTATTGAACCCAGTCTTCGGTATATCTTCCTCCCAGATACGTAGCTGATAGTAACCCTGCCTCAAATCTAACTTGGAGTAAACCCGAGAACCTTACAGCAAATCAAACAACTCCTCAATGTGAGGCAAATGGTATTTATTCTTCACGGTTATCCAGTTCAACTTGTGGTAATCCATGGACATCCGCAACGATCCATCTTTTTTCTATACAAATAGAACAGGAGCACCCCATGGGAAAATGCTCAGGCGGATGTACCCGCAAGCTAGAAGCTCATCAAGCTACCACTTCAACTCCTTTAATTCGCCAGGGTCCATCCTATAGGGAGTCTTGGAAAATAGCTCTGCTCTAGGATAGAGGTCTATTACGAACTTGATGTCCCTATCAGGCGGTAAAGAGCCTAAGTTCTCAGGGAAAACATCGGCGAACTCCTTCACGACCTTCGTCTCCTCAAGTTTGGCCTGATCCTTCGGTTTGTTCAAAAGGTAGGCCAAAAAACCTGTTGCACCATCCCGGACCAACTTACTAGCCTCAACGAACGATATAAATAGGCTCGACTTCAACCTTTCGCCAGTAAATACCACAGATCCCAAAAAAAACTTCTTCTCTCTGTAGTCTATCAAAGCCCGGTGTTCAAACAACCAATCCATGTCGAGAATCACTCCATACCTCTGCATCGGCATCTCTACAAGGTCGGCCAAGAAGTCACGGCCTTCAAAACTCACCAGACACTCCCGGAACTCTCGAAAGGTAATAAAACTACCTCCAAGCGGAGAACTAACCACATAATCATGCGCAGACAAGCAGACAGGCAAGCAAAGAGAGCAGGCAAGATCTCGAGAAATAAAGGAATGCGATTCCCTGGGATCGAAAAGTGCATGGATGATATGCCATGAATGCTTGTAGTACCTTCAATTACGGCGTTCGGGTCCACTTCAGCTACTTCTTCTTCCTCAGCCCTGAGAGCATATGCCCGTGCTTGTATTGTGGGCCTTTGATTCCCCGCTGCTTGTCCCGACTTTCTATTCTTCGGGCATTGGCTCACCATGTGATCCGTTGCTCAACAACTGTAGCACTTCTTGTGTAATTTGAAGCAATTCTTAATGGCGCAGCAATACCGACATTGAATTTAAGGAGGAGCCGGTAGAGCTAAGGGTAGAGCTTGTTGTTGTTGTCCCGCGAGCTTATATTATTTGTGTTGTGGTTTAGTCGGTGGTAGGGCTTGTTGTGCCGGCCTTTTCCAAAATTCATTGTAGCCCGAGCTCGAACCTTGCCCAGAATGTGATGTCTTCCTCCTTGCCACAACCCTTTCTTCAACCTTAAAGGTTTTCTCCGTCGCCAAGGCCCAAGTACCCGTATCGACCGCTTCCAAGGCATCTTGCATGTCATCCCTCAAGCCACAAATAAATTTGAGAGCTTTGTGGCATTCATCGTTGGCTATGTTGGGAAAATATTGGGAGAGGTACTCATACTCATTGATATATTCCGTCACGGTCCTCGATCCCTGCCTTAAATCTATGAATTCCTGCATCCTCTTGTCCCTCGATGCAATTGGGATGTATTTGCTCTGAAACTCCCTTGAAAAAGTTTCCCAATTCACCTCCTCTCCAGCGGCTTCCAATTGGGTTCTTGTACTTGTCCACCACGAATAAGCTTGACCTTGGATCATTGTGATTGTGCACCGAGCTTTTTCCATAGAACCGTAAGGAATAAGTTCCCAAATTCTTGATATTTGAATCATCCATTCCTCCGCCTTCACATTATTCCCACCCACGAAGACCGGTGGGTTCTAATTCTTGAACTCATGGAGGATATTTGTAAGAAGACATCCACCATTGTTGTTGTTCCCGACTTGAGCATTGGCACGATCTTGTGCCCTTTGATCCAAGTATGTGGCAAGACGCTCCATAAAATCACCAGGGTCTCTTTGTGGAGGTGGTGGTGGTGGAATATTGTCCTTATGACGAGGGGAGCGGTCCCAATAATGTCGGGGCTCCGGAGTACGATCACGATGGTGGTGACGACGTGGAGGCATAATTATCCTACAAAACCAGCAATTCAAATACATATGCGTTTCGGTTAGCTCATGTTCATGTGCACAATAAAGAGCAATTAAGGGTAAATAACTCATATAAATGCACATAGCCAAATTGTTCTAAGCCGAACGACCTAGACTCACCCGACATGACACTAGAGCTCCAATTTTGCAACTGTGAGCTCTGATACCATAAAAGGAATGTGACGCCCGAGCGTGGGCCATCCATATCCCCGGCTCCTAGGCCCAAACTCACATATGAAATGGACTTCCATACATGAGCCTAAGCCTAAGCGAACGGAAACCTAAACACGCAAACACTAGGCTAAGTGGGGCTAACCATGAACAGAGTGTGCAACAAATAATAAAACAAACATGCGGAAGCAACACAGGATCTAAAAATACAAGCCCAAAAATTCAAGTATTCAACTTCTCCAAAAGATACATACTTAAATTTATATAACATGCTTAAACAAGAATATTTAAAAGTAAATACATATGTATGCAAACTCGACCTAAACTAGGAAGACCACAAGACACGAAGACTTTCCTGCCTAGCTCGAGAAACCTGCAACTAAAGAAGCGAAGAAACGAGGGTCAGTCTACCCACTTGACCGAGTGAAGGGGCTACACACCCACATAAATACATATAGAGTGGAAAGTATAGATTCAAATGGGAGGCCTATCATGAACGGAGTCGGGGTTTTGCAAGCCAAAACAAATTTTACAAAAAAGATACATATAGATACAATAAATCCCAACTCGTTTAACAATTACCGTAACAAAGAAAAACACAAAACCCGGCGAGAACGGGTATCCTTCGACTTCTTAGATTCATAAAATTCAAATCATAATTCAATCCTTCTCAACTTCTTGGTAATCGGGTAGCGAACCCATTTCACCTATAGGGATTCATATACACATGGGGTAGCTAGCCCACGTAGTGCCTTCCCCGGTTATTCACCGAGGGCTCAAGATCATACGTCTTACAACCGCACGTATGTCTCAAATGAAAAGTGCACAGGGGTCATAACCAGCGACCCCGATGGTCGTCTCGGGTCTCCCTTCCACAGTCCGAGGGCCCAAATTCATAAAATCAAACCAAAGTCCCATCTTTCAGGGCATACTCGCTAGATTCAAATGGAAACGTACAAATGATTCAAATCAAAGCTCATATATGCTTCATACTTATACCATTTTCATAAACTCAGAGGTGTACACAAATCAAACTCATATTATAAACAATGTATTTACACATAATAGCAATATAACACATGCGGGATTCAAAATCAATTCATTTAAAGGCCATAGGGATTCATTTATACAAACCTAACCCTCACTTTGAGCAAAAGAGCGTATAGAAGCGGATTGGAGTGAGCAAAGAACACCTAGACCTCGGGTTTTTTAACTTTTGGAGGTGGAGCTGAGACAAAAAAATACAAACCCGAGACTTAAACTCAAATATGAACCAAATAGATGCTCGACAATGCTCATGAATGTAAAAGAATGCAATGAAATATACAAACGTACCCTAAAACGCATATTGAACCATATCTCATAAATAGGATTCAAAAATCATACCAAATTTGAACATATTCAAGTTAACACACACATATAATCATGTTAGAGAAAAGTACAAGTCATAAAAGAGTTGAGAAAATCAAACGAATCAAGAAAGAGGGCGAAACAAAACATGCATGAAAGGGCAACAATGCTGCGCGGCCGTGCGAGGTTTTAGTGTAAATACCGCACGGCCGTGTGGTATTATTTTTTCCCAAAAGTTGAACTTTTCGCGCGGCCGTGCGAGCTTAAAGTTCAAAAACCGCGCAGCCATGCGGTATTTTCTGCCAAATTTTTTCAAAGTTCGAACTTCGCACGCGGTCGTGCATGATCAATGCACAAAATTTGCACAGCCATGTGGCCCCTGATCCAAGAAAAGCAATGCAGCAACAAAACCAAATCCCACACAACCAACAATCATCAAAGCAACAAGTTTAATTACTCCAAAACCAATCCAAATTCGTACATAACCATCAAAAATCATTCAAGAACATATAAAACTTCATATAGCAACGGGGGATTAAGAATTCATACGCAAATTCACAACGAAACACACAACGCGCACAAAAGGCCCTAACCGGCAAGGTTGGATTCAAAATAGCCCAAATTGCATTCAAACTCAACAAGCATGCACCAAAGTACCCAATACTCAATACCAACACCCTATAGCATTCATATAACACATTAGGGGTGAAGGGTCCAAGTGATCAACCATATATCCAAGCCAAAACTCAACATTCATGCATAAAACCTTCATATATACACATATCTTCACCAACTAAGGCCATAAACCAAGTATTCATGCAATTCTCCAAAAACCCACATTCACCATAAATGCATTAACTTCCAAACTCAACTTCCAAGTCATGGGGTTCATAAATAACCAAAGAAATAGCTTTCAACACCCCTATATATTTATATAAATACAACAAGAACCAAAGAGATGCAAGGATGCAACATATGTCCCAAACGCTCCAAATTTCATGCCATAATCAATTCCCACAATCCAACCATGAAACACAAGGATCACAAATATGCACTTACCAAAGAGAGAAATGTAAGAAAAAGAGATCTTGAGCTTGGGGCTTGGAGCAACAATGGAGGTTTTGGAGCTTGGCTTCTTTTCCTTCTTTTCTTGGGGCAAAACATGGGAGAGGGAGAGTGAGTGCTGCAAATATGTATAAGGGAGAAGAAAAAAGTCCAAAAAAGGCATGTCCGCGGGTTCCACAAAAGTGTATTATGTACGTGAGTGTATACAAGTCGATATAAGGGTCAATATGAGGTCGAAAAAATACGTGGTTAATCTCATTGAGTCCCATTCATCGAATCGAACGCAATGAAAGTATCGGAACTCGATTCCGAGTTCCCTAGCCCAAGAAACGACCTAAGGACTCAAAAGGTCATAATTACCGAATGACCCCAAAAAATTTAAAAACTTAACAATTCAGTCCAAACAAAAATTAAACTAAGGCCCAAAACAAATTTAAAACATTCAAATAAGTCCAAGAAGTATATGGTTCATATTACACATGCTAGGGAATTCAAAACACGAAAATTCAAATTACGCGATTAAATCAATTATTCAAATAGTCATATAGTTCAAATTGTTCAAATTGATCAAAATAGACATATAAATATGAATGTAATGCATCAACTAAATATGAAAATAATTGCAAAACAATAATTAAACTCACACGTGGTACAAACCTGTACTTGTGAAAAGTCGGGGTGTCACAAAAATGATGTTCGTCGAGCATCCATTATCGATCAAAGTCTTTGTCACCGCAAAATTGTCAACATCCAGGGTCACAATCATGGGGCAGCTCAGGGATTCTTCTAATGGTCGGTCTTCCAATAGATCTTCCTCGGTGAAGGTGATCTCTTTTTCGAACCAAGATTCCTTGGGCTCGATTATCATCACATCCCGAGGGCCAGTGTAATTCCTCTGAGCTGCCCGCCTCGTTCTTTTTCGAGCGGTCTTTGTATCCCCGCCCACTGGGCCCCCTGTAATCATAATAATTTGTCCTTGGCAGCGGAGGTTGTGAGTTTCTCTTTCCATCGGTTGCTTCGCATTTTTTTGCCTTTGAGGGTTGTCCTCCATTCTATCCTCAGCTCGATCGGCTAGATCGTCGATCTTCTTGATGAATTCTTGAAGGTGCCCTCCCTTGATCAGGCGCTCGATCTCTTCCTTGAGCGCGAAGCAGTCGGAGGTGTTATTCCCCGACTGTCAATGGAAGTTGCAATACTTCCCTGAATTTTTGGTTTTCTGCATTTCTTTGATAGGTTTCGGGTTATTGAAAAGCTTCTTGTTTGATACATAGTATATCTCCTCAATGCCTCTAGTTAGGGGAGTAAAACATTTCTTGACCCACTTCCAGAACCCTGTTCGACCCTGGGTCGTGGGTCGCATGAGGCGTCACCTTTTGGAGGTCCACTGGACTCGTTCTTTCGTTTCAACTCGTTGCGTTAGTTCATTTCGACCTCCTCTACCCTCATCCAATCGCCGGTGATTTCGAGGATGCGAGAGATCGATGTTGGCCTTTGTATGATGAATTAATTCGCGCAATCCTTGTTCCGGATAGTCAAATGGAGGGCGGTGGTCAGCATGTCCATGCTCAGTGTCTCGACCTGCACCGCGACTCGCTAGAACCTATTAAAGAAGTCTCGCAGAGTCTCTTCCTCCCTTTGTTTATGCTCCTGGGGGGCAGCCTCGAGAACCAGTCCTGGGCTGCCTCTATGAGGGTTGTAGCAAAAATCTTGGCTCGAACATCCAAAGAGTGCCCGAACATGCTGACCTCGATCTCGAACCAATCCACATGTCGCTCTGGATCGGAAGTCCCACTATAAGGTGGCAAGTTGGTGGGCATCTTATCTTCGGCCATTGCGGAGATAATGTCCTCAAAAAATGATGATCGTTCCTCCCTAATGCTCCGATATCCCCACCCACGCTGAGGGGGGTCGTTATCTCTTTCTGCTCCCGGAGCTCTCCGTTGCGGGTAGGCGTCATCGCAGTCATTCTCGATGAGAATTCGGCGATTATCAATGGGCTTTGGGGGATCGAGGGGCTCCCTTTCCCGAGCGGGCAGCCGATTCCTTAAGTCCTCTCTCTCCACGGGAAAACCTCGATTGGACCTCCGCTGGTTGGGGTCGACTCAAGCTCCGAGTAGATCGAAGACAGCTCTAGGCTCCCCCGCTCTTCCCCCGCCCGAGGACCTGGCCCGGTACTCACTGGCCATTCCAGCTACATGGGCAGCCCCGATCGACTGGCCTCTTCCTGGGTTGATCCCTGGGGATCGATTCCCGTCTATTGGTCTCTTTTCGGGGTTGCGCCCCTGGCCAGATTCGGCCTCCTCTTCCCACGCCACCCCCCACCGACTACTGTTACGGGTCATTACGGGTAGCCCTGAGGAGGTGGGGGAGGATAGTAGTGAGCTTGGTAATATCCCTGAGGCAGAGGTGGGTAGGCCCAAGGATTCGAGGCATACCCATACGGGTTGTGAGGACCATAGGAGGCGATTGGTGTCGCCGTCGGGACGATCATAGCTGGTCGTGGTTGAGGAAGGAAGGATGGGGCCCTTCCCTAGGCGGCTGTCGCGATAGCCTTCTCTTGGCATCGAGCCCAATAGTCTTTCGAGCTCTGACTCGGAGTAAACTGTCTGGGGGTGAACCCCCATCGAGTTATCTCTTTCCGTGGCACTCGTTTCGGTAGCGTCAGTCGTCTGGTTGACCAGCTCTTGGCCGTCAGGGCCGATTGTCCATCCACTTCGTATTCTCATGATTGCTTAAGGTGTAGAAAGGTTTTATGTCCAAGTTTTCCACATACGGCGCCAAAATGATCCGGGTCGAAATCGGTACCCGTAAGAAAAGGTCGATTCCGAGCTCGAATCACTCAAGAATTTGTAAAATGGGGGTCCTTGGGTCGATTCCTGTAGGTAAGAAAATGAAACGTGAGCTCGAAGCCAATTGGGAGAATGGGGGTTGGTTCCCAATTTGGCACTCCGACGCTCAAGTCAGATACTAGTTTATAATAGCTCTAAAAATATAGAAGTCGAAGGAATAGTGTGCTTACCAATGCCTTGAACTTGGGATGTATTTATAGGACTTGAGATGTGCGGGACACCTGTTCACGCAGTGGGGGGTGCATTAAATGCAACAGCCGCCGTAGGGGAACAATACGTCCTTGTATAATCCACTTTTGCAGACCTTTATCAGAAGTTATTTGGGGCGATAGCTACCCCTGACATGGACCCCCGGAGTATGCGTGAGGTGCACGGGATCGGATACCCGAAGTGGTCGATGTCGTAGAGGTCGACTCATCTGACCCGTTAACTGAGGCCTGTTGGAGAGCAGAGGTCGATTTTGCACCCTCGGAGGCGATTATCGACCTCTCTTCTCGAGTCCTCTGGTCTTTGGGGCATTAGACCTCATGGGGATCGAATGACCTTTCGCCTGGTGAGGTGACGTGTCATGATTGTGAAGTGCCTGCCATGTGTTCAGTCCGGATTTAGCCACGTGTCCAGTTCGAATCTGGCCCTGTCATGGGTGAAAATAATTAATTTTTTAAAAAATAATATTTTAATAAAACAATCGAAATTGATAAAATCTAGGAGAAATATGAATGAAAATAAAATATTTTATACAGAAAAAGGTGATTTTCTAATATAAAAAAAGCATAAAAATGTAGACACTAATAAAACCGTAAATTTTGTTAGTTGACTAATTGCGGAACTAGTTTTGCAATGATTTAAAATCAAATGAGATGTATTTTGAATTTCTTAAACCGTAAATTTGTTGTATTAGATGGAGAAAGCGAAACAATTGTTAACAAGGCCCAATAAGCTACTCCTAGTCTACCAGGTGCACTTGAAACTAAGCCCAATTGTTTACATATATGCAGCCCAAGCCATAATATCCAGAATTCCATATTATTTCACAAGCTTTACGAAAGAGTTAGTAAATTTTTGTAGATTTTGAGAATGCGCGAGTAGAAGTCAAAATTGTGAATAACCGGAATAGTAAAAGTGGTGAATGTTTAGTAGAAGTCCGAACACTAACATTAGAAATCTAGGATACGCCACTTAAAAGATAATATCAACTCCAAGTATAAGCAACAGTTAAGTTCACAACAGACAACTTATAGCAACGAAAGCAAGTGTGCTTCGATACATAGGCATTCGAATTAAAAATTTTTAAAAAAAAATCACTATTATTAAACTCAAGCAACTTCCAATCATTTATGAAAATAATCTAAATCTTGAAGCTAAAACATCCCAAAATTTTCCAATTTCTAGCTTATTTCCATCATAATAAACAGAAATTGATTTCGGAACACTCTAAAAATATCAAAATTAAGCTAAAATGAGAAAAAAAAATTACAAACCGGCCTTTATTCCTTTTCTTTTCCCAAGGAAATATATTTTGCATTTAAGAGTTTAGTACTTGAGGGTTGGCAATAAATTTAGTTCTAAATGCGTAACTCAGGCCCAGAGACAGTATAGGTCGGACACTCGGACTGAGTCCAGAAAATCACTTATGTTTTATGATGTAATTAAAGGACCACTCTATCTATTTCCCCTAATTTTTTCGAATCCTTTTTAGGGTGGTCCAATTTACCTTTAAATATTACCACCTAGCTGGAATCCACACTCACTCTTTTTCTTTTTTGTAATATTATGCGTTATTATCAAGAAATATCTTAATATAATTTTTTTTACCATTTATGGAACTTTCAGAAATTTTAATTCTCCAACATATTATATTTGTTGGTTTTGTCTATAAATGAAAACTTAAACTTTAAGAAATTGCGATGTTTGGAGAGCCCTATGAAGTTTGTTGTGTGATAGATGCATAGCCGCCTGAAGCTGGAAAAAGGGTTGGACAACTGCATGTAACACGAATACATGGATACAAACACGTTTATTACTCAAAATATACGGTTAAGAGTGTTTCACGCTCGTTTAAGTATCGTAATTATTATACTTCAATTTATTTTATGGGCAGGCATTGAACACAGAAGAGTATCATTACAGTGCTATAAAAGCTATACAAATAAATGAGAAGCTCTTGCAATAATGTTTATCCCGCCATTTTTTAAGTTTAATCTTTAAAACAATATGTCACAAACATAACGTCAAATATGTATTACACAGTTTTTCTTGGAACAAATCACTAAAATATAAGTTTTTACCATCGGCAACAATTGTATAGCAGAAACTAAAATACGAGATCTCACCGTCAACGGAGCATATATCCAAGAGAAAACCATTCACATTGTAATAATGTCATCTTTGTTTTTGGTTGTATATGGAACGTGGTTGGTTTTCATAAGGTCCAAGCAAGTACAGTTTTGTAAGGACACACTTTTCATAAATGACATTTCTATGCTCACTAATGAATACAGTAAGAAATTTCTGCATGTAGTAAGTGCGCTACAAAATGCGGAGCTTTTCACACGAAGGCGACTCAATTCGTTATTTATCGCTATATTGTTGGGAACGGAATTAGGATTTTATAACAGCTATCTTGAAAGAGGTCTTATTATATACGAAGCTAAAATTGGCTAACGTTTCGACTATAGAAATAATTATGGTATAAATATATAGTACGTTTACTACAATATAGTCATAAATATCTTAACATGAGACAGCTAGAAAATTGTAGGGATATTAAAGAGAGGACGATGCTGAAAGACAAAAATGGTAGTGGGTATGTATAAGCCCCAAAATTGAGAGAAATACAAATAAAATTAAGGCCCACCGTCCTGCTATTCGTATCCAGTGCCTGTACCTTTTTTTGCACGAACAAGACTTCAAAGATTGTGTTCTTTTAATATTTGATTGAATTTATGAAATTGTATTCACATTGTCTGTGATGCATGAATATAACATGAATATAATACGATATGCATGTGGTGATAGTAATTTTTTAATAAAAATTAACATAAAAAGTATTGGATATTGATGAATACCCTCTTATTCGTGTGGCTTTTTTTTTGTTCTTTCTTTTTTTTTCCTACCCCTTTTCCCTTGACTCGTGCCTCTATTTATAACCATAATCCCATTCCATTCACATTTTCTCCATCTGATTTACTCTAGATACAAACTTATCTCTTATTTTCTACAACTCTTGTTCCCCACATAATATGAATCCTAACTCCAGCACTTCCTTACTCGACTTGCATATACTTTCATCTGTGAACAAGTATCTCCTTTCCGCGAATTGGTTTGGGCTTGCGGCCCAGGGAATTGGCCGGGGAAGGACCCCAACAAATATAGTATTCAACACAAATATCTAATATGTTCTGTTATAAGTTGACAAGATAATATTTTTAAAATGTCCTTATATCACATCACATCGTAATTTAGGTGGATTGCAATCAGTAGAACACGTTCTGATCTCGTTGGCTTGCTTATACTATACAATATATATCCATATTTGGAAAAAGTCAATTTGCATGATTGCCGCTGGTCATTATGTTCAATGCATCTAATGAATGTTTATTGCAAGAAGTACTTGAAGATGGCAAATTGGTTCAAATTCATCTAATTTCACAATAATTATAAACATATTCTTTCTCGTATAGTGGTGGGGTGGGGGGATGTTGCATGATGCACGTATCGCGATGCAAGTTAAACATTCTATAACTGTACTACGCTGCCTTTGTCCTCTTTTAATCAATACAACGTGTTACAATTTATTCAAGATTTTCACAACACGTACAAATTAATACATACAACTAAGAAAAGTTCGTGCAGTGGATCCCATTTGTACGCATTTATTATTAATATATATTTATTTATATTGCATTTTGACGATCAAATTATTAATTTGTGTTGAAACTCTTTTGTTATCTTCTTGCATTTTTGTATAGAGTTATGGAATTTTGGTGGATTGTGTAAATATTATTTTTCCTAAATATACATTATATATGTAATTTAATAGAAATTTATTGTATTATCTAATATATACTTTACTACTTTATGTGGTAATATAATCAGAAAGTTCACAGTAATTAACACTTTTTTAATTCAATTTGTTGAGCTGCATATCGATCAAATCACTAATATTGAGAATTTGTATTTTAAGGGTGTTTCTCGATTTGGTGAATGGCTGAAATAGGAAGCAAACGTGAGCTCAATACAAAGGCCAAAACGAGAACTTAGGGTTCTGTTGAATTTAGCTCTACGATGCACGTGACAGTTAGGGTGCTCGAGAGGAGGCATTGTAAGAGGCTGAATCGTATGCAATAAAAATGTATTAATGTCAAAATATTGAGCTTATTTATAGTGTGGAGGTTAGTGCGTATGTGGTACACATAGTTAAATGTGTATTAAATACACCGGATGTGGTTTATTGCAGGCAGCATGACTCTTCGTACATGTTGTGTCAGATAATGTGAAGGAAGATCTCAAACAATTAATACAATATCAAAGTAGATGTCAGACATTAAGTACTATTTCCATCCATATATAATATTGTGGTCGAGCTCGATTGTTCGCTCGAGAAACTTAGCAGTCGAGAGAGCTCTTCCTCGAGGGAGGCTTGAGCTACTCGGGCAATTATCGGCCCTCCACAAAAGAAGCCTAGGATTGACAGTCGGGTGTGAGTTGAGCAACCCGACCACATGGTAGCTCTCAGAAGCTCTAGACTGACGCTACGTAGCAACAATTAATCGTTCAAAATATAGCTCTACCAGTAACATTGATCTAATTTTTATACAAAGTTTAATAATTACCATGCGAATTAATAATAAATTAAATGTGGATATCAAGATAATTTATGGAATAAAATATGCGTGCGTACTCGCACAATTTTTGCTTTGTACTCTCCAAAAAATAGATTTTCGTGTATATAGTTAGATCTAGGTATAAGATCTTCTTTCCTTTCTTTCTTATTTTATTTATTAATTAAGTTCGATATACTATTATAATGCATATATAGAAAGATCACCATATGTCGGCCACGGGCCACACCAATGCATGGGACTTTGCTTCCACATATTTAAATATTGGGGCAGATATTGTCAAACAATAAAAGTATAAAACTTAGGTATATATATATCTGATTATTTATTATATCTTGGACCTTAGTCCCGCAACCAAGTGATGACAAAACTTTGGGAAAAGAAATCCACACGTAAGCCGTGACATGACTTTAATGTAATTCATAATTAATCAAAGAAAATCGACCCCTTAACTACTATTATTTTTTGGAGTTCAGGGATTAATGATTAAAGTATATATGGACTCTTAATTCGTAATGACATTGGAGTAATTTTGCATGATACATGACTCATTTTTATGTGTATATGCATGCGTGTGCGTATTCATTATTTTATTTAAAAGACCAATTCGATGAGAGTTTAATCCAGTCCCTTTTTTTTATGTTCCGGGCCCAAGGGTAAGTCACCAATTCCTAAACTATTTAATTTATTTTTGTACAGTTTCTGGTGAAATATTGGGTGCAATACAGACGATTTTTAAACAAATTCCCCCTTGAGTAGATAGAAAAGATCCACAAGATCTTGCAATCCATTGCCGAATTTATTCCACGAGCTCTAATTGAATCGGTCTTCATAGACCGATTGTGATCCTGGATCTCTCTTATTGAATTGCTCATTTAATGAACATTCTCAATATTATGTCTTGAAAATGACTTGAACCTCCACGCTATTCAACAAAATTAATATATCTACCGTCGACTATAATAATTTATCTCTTTAATTTGTTCATATTTACTAGTTCTCCTATTTTGACATTAGGGATTGTTAAAAAAAATTCCACTCACGTTGTCCTGATTATACGAGCTCATTATTAAATTTAACCATAACTAATGCTTCTGCTGAAACAATTACCAGAAAATTAATCAACTAATATCGAACAATGGACCTCAATATTATATTTGCATCCTCGGTATTTTAGACAAAACTTAGTTAAAACAGTTGATAGAAGCATCATGAATGACATGGAAGTGACGACGGAATTCTCTCATATTATATAAATATGAAATAAATAAATAAATAAAAGGTCAACAGTTAAAAGAATCTGGTTCTGGTTAATGATGTAAGAACCAAGAACAAAGGGAAAAGCAACTAAATTCCATGAACTGTATAAGACAGAATATTTAGTTTTGTGAGAGAAAGATATGTTGCTTAAGAAGCATTCCATTGCCATTGCCAACCCAATGAGTATGGCCATAAATGTGGCACACAAATTCCCTAATTTCAACCATTTATGCTTCACTTCCATGCACGTTCACAATGTCTGCTCCTTAAATAGCTATCTACCAAAATATTAATTATTAATTTTTTATAATTAGGTACGTAAATTATGTCACAAATAAAGGGGCTTGTTTTATTTTTCTACAGACTAAAGAATGTTCAATGCATATAAGGAGTCAAAGCATCAATAGTCAACGACAGTGATTTTTCAGAGAGTTAAAAACTGATATTTTCTCTGAAAATAGCTTTTTAACCTAATTGTATGGGATTGTTCCACAAAATTTCACCTTAAAAATATAAATTCGGGAATTTTCTATCCCGTATATCCAATTTGGCCGAACCTAGATAATTATAATGACAAGTATATATATTTGTTATTTTATTGATCATTTTTTTTAAATTTTTTATTAATAACATGATAAATATAAAATATCTTCTTTCTTTCTTTCTTTTTTTTTTTTTGTTATACTGATTTGTTTGAACCTTTTATGGGTATACCATTGGCCATATAATTGGCACAACATTGAACAAAATAATTAAGCAAATATTCTCTCCTCTCTCTATATATACGTTTGATGGATTAATTAATAGTCTTCTTCGGTGAAGAATCATAATAAGTGCCATTGCCAGTGCATTTGATGCTTACTTCTCAAGACGTTGTCCGGTTGAGAGGATCCAGAATTATAGATCCATGTCTGTATAACATGTCCACGCCACTAGTTATAAGGTGCTTAATTTGATTTTCTATTTTTCTTTTTTAGTATTGTTGGGAATAATTTTATTACATTATCTATTTAACCTGGATTATTTTTCTTAATTATATAATCAATCTACCCCGCAATAGTTAAAGAGGATATTGGTTTACTAGTTAACCATGCATAACACAAGAACACGGATTTTCTAATATAATATTTTTTAAAAAAATTACCATGTGATAAAATGTCTTATATGATATTCGATACGATACAATAACATAGTATCTCTAACATTAACCCTCAATAATATAAATACATGGCTTCCTTTGATCAAATTTAAACATAGTTCAAACTCTAATTTAATAATAAAAAATGTAAAAATACACGTAAAAGTGATGTTTATTTGGGAATCGAATTTATTAAAATATAAATATGAATTAAATTTAAGTAACAAATGTATTCACTTAAACTTGACATACTAAATAAAACAAATCCAAACAATCGTTCCTACGATAATTTTATAATTTTATTTATTAACACAACTCGTAGGATCATACAAAGACAAAATCCTTAATCAAGAATAGGGGTTGTATTAGGCGACTTTTTATTACCGACCCTTTACACTATTGGAAGTTTGTCTCTCCTAAACATGAAAGCTGCGATGATTTGGTCGGGAAATGAAAGGAAATAAGCAAAGAAAAGATGACATTATCATGAAAGCATCAAAAAAGCTGTTTGATTAAGCGGAAACAAACCCCACAATCACTTTTTGACTTATTTAACCGTCCTTTACCATTAATTACTAGGACACAAAAAGTAGCGCCACCCGTGAGTAAAAACTCCGCTCAAGTTTTGCTTCCATCCAAACGTGTACATTCAAAAGCAGCTTTTAAGCTTTTGTGGGAACTGTTAATTATAATTAATTCGGTGGTTAATTTGGATGCAAAATTACCTAGAATTAAATGTATTGGTGAGTTTTAATGATTGAAAATTGGGTAATTCTAGCTTAATCTAGCTCGGCTAAATCGGTAAAACGAGTGGACGAGTGTTTTGTACTTGTCGTGTAGTTGGTGAAAAATTTGAGGAGAGTGACTAATCAAATGACAAGTGTCTTTTTAATTAGTTGGGTCCGATCAAGGCGGGTCTGGACTAGAATTTTCCTTGAAAATTTGACTAACTATTAAAGAGAATTAATATTCAAGTAAGGTCATAAAGAGAATTAGTATTGAAAGGGGAAATATTTGAATAGTACTAAAAAGTTGAAAAAATGTATTTTTACTCCCCAATTTTTAAAAAGTTTTCTTTCACTTTTCAATTCAAAAATAAAATTCCTTTTCACTCCCCAAAAACAAATACATCATATTGTGAAACAAATACATCATTTTGGGATCTGGGTACGTGATTCCTGAATTCTGATACAACATTCACTGTTTTGGGGGAGTGAAAAAGAATTTTGTTTTTGAGTTGGAGAGTGAAAAAGAATTTTTTCAAAATTGAAGAGTGAAAAGGAATTTTACTTTCCACTTGAAGAGTTATTGGGAATTTCCCAATATTGAAATAAGGGCAATGAAATGGAAAAAAAAAACTTAGATTTTAATTTACTACAAAATTAAGTGTACTTACTAGTTCTATGATTAGACTTAGTATGGGTCAAATTCAATCCCCATAATAAAAATAATAATAAATAATAGAGACAATGATAGTGTATATAATTGAACTTGACCTA
>JBBMKE010000009.1:17473158-17486098 GCA_037834125.1 Lippia alba | reverse complement strand
CCTTTTTAACTTCTTCTGCGTCAACATTCCAGAAATCTGGAAAACGACGGGGAAAAAGTCAACATTGTAGATTAAATTATTCTGCGGAATTCCTCCACTTCTCATCCACTCAACCTGTGTGGACCAAGACAAAAACGCGTAGAATGATCCGGGAACTGAGTTTTATAAGTTGTACTGACTTGACTTTGAATAATAGGCAATAACAATCCACTTCTGGTAATAAAATAGTGGAATTCTTCGTTAAGCAACGATAGCGATGGTGGAATTCTTTGAATCTCATAATTATTGCCCAGAAAGTAACATTTCTTGGCGATTGATCGAGTCAAACTCCAACCATCTAATCCGCAGGATCATTACATTTCAACTGAAGATTGACCCACAATATTCAGCCAGAAACACCCAGGAAACTCTCAATCAACTTCTTTATTAATAACTATTCTTTTCTGCATCCAACATACTGCGTCAGAAAAACAACATCATTTCACACAATATTCATATCTTCTCACCCTCCGTAAAAATGTCAAAACGGGCTTTCGTCTTCCCAATCCTGATTCTGCTTCTCTGTTTCACAGCTATATGCAGAGCACAAAGGAACACGTCTCTCTGCGTCTCTTCCTTCTGCGGTGATGTCCAAATCAGCTACCCTTTTCGATTGAGAACCGATCCCGCAAACTGCGGCCATCACGACCCAAGATTCCAGCTCCAGTGCCACCAAAATAAAACCATTTTCACCTCAGGATCGAGGATTTTCCATGTCCAGGAAATCAATTACAGCAAATTCACCATGCGCGTATCAGACCCTGGTCTAGACAGCAGGAATTATTCGTCCTGTCCTGTGTATTCCACTTCGGATTACGACCTTTCCTCACAATACATGTGGCCTGTCTACGATGGCCTCCTTTATATAACGTTTCTCAACTGCCTCAACAGAGTGAATAATCCATTGTACGTGGAGAACACTTTCTGCGGTAACAGGAGTGCTTTTTCCAATTCTTCCAGGATTTATAGCTATTTTGCGGTTAACTACATACAAGCATCATATTTGGATGAGTCTTGCTCTGTAGAGAAAACGGTTGAGGCCTTACCTTCAAGCCCTTTGAGTACAGATGGTAGCTTTTCGTATTCGGATGTTCATGATTTGTTGGCTAACGGATTTGAGCTCACATGGTATCGCGCCATGTGTCCGCCCTGTAACCCGAGTCATGGTACTTGTGTTCTTGAGGATGGCAAAGTTCGCTGCAAACATGTTTGCTTTGAAGACACCCCTTTTGAAGAGCGTACATTCATCTGTAAGACGGGTTCTTTTCGTAAAAATATTGCTTTTTTCGTGATCTGGATATCCCGTGCTGCATTTCTGTGTTTCATCTCCTGTTATGCGTTCTGATATTCTTTATGTATTTTCGAATGCAGGCAAATTGGAGTTCTATGCAGGTAAGTCATGTGGTCTTTCTTTGTTCATATGTATTGAACCTTTTATTGTACTTTGACATGATTCTTTATCCTATGATCTTAATAATTTTTTCTTGTTTTCTGCAGTTTACTTTTACATTGCAGCCCTGGCACTTAGTAAGTTTGAGAACCCTGATAGAGCACAAATACAATATGATGTACCTATGTAAATTTGCTGATTTTTTTCTTCTTCATTTTCACAGTTGCACTCATAGGACTAAGATTTGTTCTTGGAATCCCGTTTCTCATCGGACTCGTGGTGTGCAAATCAAGGCAGAGGGGATCATCAATGCAGAAGAGTGAAATCATGGAAGAACTGTCAAAACATCAGATAAATTCCTTGCCATTAATAAATTACTCTTACGGCCAGATCAAAAAGACGACGAGCAATTTCAAGGCCAAATTAGGGGAAGGAATGCATGGAACAGTTTACAAAGGCAAGCTTCAAACAGGCCCTCCTGCTGCAGTTAAGATGCTGGGAAATTCTTCATCTAGTGATAAAGAATTCGTCATCCATTTGTCAGCAATCTCAAGGATATGCCATCCAAACGTCGCGAAAATCATTGGGTTCTGCGTCAAAGGACCGAAGCGAGCGATTGTATACGAGTTCAGCTCACGTGGATCACTAGACAAACACATGATCACTCCTTCTTTGAGGTATAAGGAGATGTTCAAGATTTCTCTCGGGGTAGCACGTGGGATCAAGTGCTTGCATGAAATCAAAATATCCCATCTTGGCATCAAGCCTCAGAACATTCTACTTGATCAGGATTTCAGCCCCAAGATAACAGATTGTGGGCTGGCTAAACTTTACTGCTCAGATGATCGTCGGTCTGCTGGAGGTTTAAAACCGGGGAAAATGGGGTTCATTTCAGTTCTTCGTAACGAAATGAAGCCTCGGGATCTACGTCTTACCCCAGAGTGCTCCGGAATTATTGTACAAAAACATTGGAGAAGTTTCGTGCAAGGCTGATGTGTACAGTTTCGGAATGCTGGTGCTGGAAATGGCAGCCGGATTGAAATCCCTGTATCCACATGGTGAGAGAACAGGGGAAATGTACTTCCCGTCGTGGATTTACAAACAACTGAGTGAGGGGGAAGAGTTGGGAATTGAAAATGCTGATGAAGAAGATAGAAAGATGGTGAAGAAGATGATTATGGTGGCCTTATGGTGCATTCAGATCAGGGCTGAGGATAGGCCTCTGATGAATGAAGTTGTTGCCATGCTTGAAGGAGAGGTTGAACTGCTGCAGATGACTCCAATGCCTTTTCACAGAGGTGGGGATGATCATGATGATGATGGTTATGAAATGATAAAGAATGTATAGTTTTTTATGCTCATGTGATAATATTTTCTTGATTATTTTGTATATTGAGATGATTAATTTTGATTAATTCATAGATAATTAATTTTGTATATGTTTATAGATAATTGATAGGTGTAAGGGCTTATGTCATGTATTACGTTACATATAGCCCCATGTTCAATTTTTCTCGTTCTTTTATCAAACGAAAAGTCATATTATCCTTAGTTTTAAATGAATATGTAATAATTTAATTCTTGAAATGATTTACCTGAACGTGCACGTATAGATAGTCACGTTAAGTTCTATTTTGCACATATTCTATTAAATGGGGTTGTGATGGCATCATTGAATTTAAATTAAAAAACGTATCGTCACAATACACATTCTTCGAAAATGACATCAAATGCGCGTGGTTGAGCATTGAGTATGAAGCAAGCAGCACAAAAGTTAATGTATGTTCAACAGAAATCCATATATTATATATGAGTTATTTACGACATACCCCTGTGTTATGTGAAATGGGAAAAAAAATCCTATGTTATAAATATTAGCATAGAAAACCCTGTATTTTCAAAAATAGACAAAAAAATCCTGTGTTACAAAAATTAACACAAAAAACCCTGTGTTTTAAAAAATTAACACCAAAAACTATGTGTTATCAAAATATTTGCATTGAAAACCCTATGTTAGGGTTCGCCATGCAAATATTTTTTGTGTTAATTTTTGAAAACACAGTGTTTTTTTTGTTAATTTTTGAAAACACAGGGTTTTTTGTGTTAATTTTTATAACACAGAGTTTCCATGCAAATATTTTGAAAACACAGGTTTTTTTGTGTTAATATTTATAACACAAGATTTTTTTTGTCAATTTCACCTAACACAAGGGGTATGGTGTAAATAACTCCTTAAAAATTAATGATATGGATCTTAGAATTGATGGATATATAGAGAAAAAAAGTGGAAGAGAATATATATTTTGTAATCTGTATGTTCTCAATATTCTATATTCTCAATGATTAGTAAGATACGTAGTAAACATATATATAACCTAGTGGAAGTTATCCATAAGAATAAAAGGTATTACAAACAGATAAAACTAAATATTAGATATATTTCTAATATAGAGTAGTGTTTTTCACACACTTATGATGTAAGAAACTGTTGTGAGTTCATTTTGGATGTTTGCGTAATTATCCAAACCTCAGAATAGTTCCTTTATTTAGTTAAACACTATATAGGGTGTAACTGTAATTATCCGTTTCGAACAACTTTCTGAGATTTATAGAACAGGACTAATCCTAGCCAGAGGAAAACAAATTAATGGTTGAGCTCTAGGCAGTGTAAGTCCAGGCCCTTCTTCCATATCCACTTTCCCCGTTTCGGCCCTCCAGTCGAAGCACTGAATCATGGAAGCTAAGGTTGTCTGAACAACCTGTAATGCCAGTGAAGTACCTGGGCACCCTCTTCGTCCCGTCCCAAATGGCAATAAATGAAAATGTTGTCCCCTTACATCCAACCGCCCTTTCAAATCCCCATCCTCAGATAAAAACCGTTCGGGCCTAAACTCAAGGGGGTTCTCCCAGTGCTGAGGATCCCTGCCTATGGCCCACACATTGACAAATAACCGAGTCTTGGCTGGTATCCGGTAGCCTAAAATGGTGCAATCCTCATTCGATTCTCTGGGGATCAAGGGCACGGTCGGGTGGAGTCGAAATGTTTCCTTGACTGTGGATTGAAGGTATGGGAGTTTTGGGATGTCTGATTCTTGAACTAGCCTGTTGGCGCCGACGACAGAGTCGAGTTCTTGAACTGCTTTTTGTAGGATGTTTGGGTGGTTGATTAGCTCTGATAGTGCCCATTCTACTGTGATTGCTGATGTATCAGTTCCAGCTAAAAATAATTCCTGGAACAAGATCAATGATTTCATTTGTTTATCGGTTAGTTACAGATGGACCCCCTCAGAAATATAATAACACATACACCCCTACAACATTTTTTTTTTTATATTTGAGAAGATCATAAAAGTTCTCATATGAAATCATAATTGGGAAACTCTAAGAGATTAATATTATGTATGTATTTACGTAAAAATTTAGGGCGAATTACATTTACTATCCCTGAAATTTAGGTAATAGTGATTCATACCCGATGTATGTTTTTGCATAGAAAAATGAAATCTTAGGAATCATGTCGTGGATGCCCAAAGAAGTATTTCGTAATTTACCCTAAAACTTTTGTTTTCACACCTCAGAAGTGAAGTACTTCAAAAATACATGTTAGTTGTTACAAACTAACACAAATAAATAGTCAGTGATAAATATCCGCACTTATGAACACATTGATTACAGATCAAGTCTTATTAGGAGTAGTTAGGAACAAAAAACAATCCTCTTCGAGAAAAGAAAAACATGCGTGGTTTTGAATTTCATCAGGGTTAGTTGAGGAACTAATAAAAAATATTCCTCTTCAAGAAGGGAAAAGAAAAAAAAAAGAAAAAAAGTAATAACGAGTTAGTTAGAACAAGATGTCACCGATCATGTAGCATTTCTTTTTTTGCACATAAAAAAAAAAAAAATCCTCATGAACATAATTTTAGGAGGGAGAATTCCCTGCCCTGTACATATAAGATATAGGCCCGCTGCCCTAGTTCTTCTATCCAAAATACCAAAAAGAATTGAAATTTTAAAAATAATTAATAAAAATGTGAAATTGTTTATCAAAAAAGAAAACGCATGAACGGGTTTTGTTCATGAATCGAAAGAAGACAAAGGAATTGACGATAAATGGGAGGGTCATGCGAACGTTCCGGCCACATCTCGTCGTCGGAACACCATTTTCTTCAAGCTATTGGTACGATTATCATGAATGGGTTTTGTTCATGAATCGAAAGAAGAAAATGCAGATGTGGTTTTTATTTATTTATTTGGATATTTATTTATTTATTTATTTTGACGCGACAAAGAAAAATGCCATGTGGCTGGTGATGTGTCATTTCGGCTGACACGTCATCAATTTTGATCGATCATTGTCCTATAATTTCATCAAATTAAAAATTAAAAGATGAGATTTGCTAAAACCCAAAATTAGGTCCACAAATTGCAAATCGGATCATTCGGCGTGATGAATTGAACAATTTTTCCAAAAAAAAATATATATATAGTGCAAACGAGTAAAATTTAATTTACCCACTTTGATATTTAAGATGTTTGAAATATCTATTTGAAAGAAATTTATTTTGATCTAAGCCCTCGTGATATAAAAAAATTTTACACCACCTCCTAATTAATTTTTACTCTAATTTTATATTTTTAAAGCTAAAATGACCTCTTATATATTAATTAGGTTTAAACTAGTATTAATATTTTTGTATCAATCACATATTCATCTTGTTTAAATAATTATCTTTTATTCATTCTTGTTACTTAAAGCACTATTCGATTTATTAAAAGAAGAAAATTTTAATTTTTTTATTAATTGTTGTCAAATTTATTTGAATACACGAAGAAAAAAATAATTTAAAAAGAGACTAATAATATTTCATTTTAAAATAATATAATGTTTTAAATATTTTAACACCTAAATATGAGTTTCACTCTAAGTTTGGAGAGTGAAGTTAACATGCTACTACTAATAAGGTTATTTAAAATTTATTTTAAATGATAAGGGGTCCAATTAAAATAAAATTAACATGAGTAGATATTTCAAATATTTTGAATATCACAAGGGGGTAAATTAAATTTTACTCTGGTACAAACATTAGCTCTTTCCTCCGTAAAACTAAAATTTCCGACTCTATCTTGACCATCCTGAGTGTATCAACAAACGAATCATAACAAAATTATTATAAACGTGCTATTTACTCTGTACCCCCTGTATTAGGTGAAATGAACAAAAAATAATTCCATGTTACAAAAATTAAAACCCTGTATTTTTAAAACATTTGCATGCTGAATCCTGAAAATTTCTGTTGTTGCCTGTTGGTAGAAGACTAATTTTCTCTATTAATTGGATATGAAATAACTAATTTATTCTTTTATATTTTGATATACATCATCTCAAATTTCTCTATATTGTTCAATATTTTTTTATATGTCCCAAAATCCCTTTTTAAATGCACCGAAAAGCCTGTACAAAATAAAAATTGCACGAAGAACCGGATAAACAAATATAAAAAAGGGTATATCAGAATGTGAAAAGTTAAATTAGTTATTTCGCATCCAATAAATAGACATTAGCATTTTACCAACACTAAAAATTTTCAGAGTTCTGAAAAGTAAGATTTGGAAGAGTCTGTACCAGAATGTACCTGACTGTTTGCCATAAGACCAAGACAATCTTCCTCATTTTCATTTGTCTCTGATTCTGAATCACTCCATGTTACTTTGGATGAGGTGTGCTTCTTCTCCTTCTTGTAATGTTCCTTCAGCTTGGGGCACTCAGGTCTGATGTGCCCAGGCTCTTTGCAGTAGTGGCAGAGAACATTGTAGATGTTGGATGAGCTGGTATCAGGCTTCTTCCCAGCACTAGCTCTTCGGAATCTATTTTTGACATAAGCTAGTTGCTTGAGCCTTCTTGTGAGAAGGGCAATCTCTTCATCGATTTTGTCCTCCTATTCATCTTCATCTTCATCTTCAAGATCAGCATCCACACTTGTGCTAAAGGCAATGTTCTTCTTAGCTTCAGAGCTTTCTTCTTTTGGTAACAATGCAAGCTCATGAGATGTTAGAGAGCCAATGAGCTGAACAATTGTCATCCTTGTAAGATCCTTCACTTCATGAATGGCTGTAACTTTGGGAGTCCATTCCTTAGGAAGAGATCTGACAATATTTCGAACTTGATCCTCCTCTAGTACATCATTTCCAAGTGCAAACATTTTGTTGACAATCTCTATGAAGTTTGCATACATTTCACTGATTGTCTCTCCATCCTTCATCAGGAACATTTTATACCAGTGGTTCAGCAAGGCCAATCTTTCTTGACGAACTTGAGAAGATCCTTCATGAGTGACCTGCAACATCTCCCACATGTCTTTAGTTGTGTCACAAATACTGACACGGTTGTACTCACTTTTTCATAGTGAGCAAGATAGGATTTTTTTGGCTTTAGCATTCATTGAAACCATCTTTTTATCTTCAGCTGTAAACTCATGCCTTAGTTTGGAATATTTATACCGCCTTCATTTTTCATAGGTACTTTTGCACCTTCCGTGATAATTTTCCACAAATCATAATCAATGGAGATAAAATACTTCTCAATTCGGTTTTTCCATGTGGCATAGTTAGAGCCATCAAGCAGTAGTGGAGGTCGAGTGTGTGACACCCCCTCAGTATACGTCTCATTTTGAGACTCCATAGGACCGTTTACTCTTATTGTTAAGCCAAACAGAACTTTGAGTACCAAGCTCTGGTACCACTTGTTGATCAAGAGGGGGGGATGAATTGATCCTTTACAAGTTTTCGCACATCGTTTGCTCAATCACACCTTGAGCACTTAAGCTCAATCGCAGTTATCAGAGTTGCTTTATACTTGAATCAAACTTCTTATGAGAAACAAGACAAATGTCTTGACTGATCTTAAGGCATAGGTTTGATAATGCTGAAGGTACCACCTTCGTACCAGATAAAATAATTTATCAAGTACCAACAACTTTAAGGCTTGGTGAGTGTAAAAGGTATTCAGTGTACCACACGGTTTTAACCAAAGTTTCACTCACCCAAAGATCATATAACCAGAAGCTCTAACAAAAGCCGATTCAATAGTTCAGTTTAGCACATATATGATCAACTCAAACAGCTCAACTTTGAGCAAAACAGTCTCAAACAGAATGTGAATAAGAACAAAAGACAAGGTGTTTAGAGAGGTTTGGCCCTCAAGGTTGTGAAAACACGAATCAAGAAGATTAATCATCTATCTAAGTTATAAACTTAGGATTTTCAAACCGACAACTTTATTGATATAAGGAGAGATACACAATACAAAACTTTGCTCCCTTTGAGAACGAACCAACACACACAGGCTGGTATTGCTCAAACCGAAGCCCCTGGATAACCCTAGCTTAAGCTCTGCCCACTGAGAACACACACACAGCGCTCTATACGTGTACACAAAAATAGCAACTTAAAAGCTCAAGGAAAATCAGGTTGTTCTGGAGAAGTATCTTCAATTTATAGACTTGAAGAATATAGTCGTTGCACTCTTTGTTGGCACACCTCCCAATGGCCCAATATTCAAACTTTAAAATGCAAGTGGGAGAGAGAGTGGTTGTTCCACTGGCCGTTGGATTGTTCTGCATGAAGGACTTTAAAGAATAGATTAAGATAAGGATAATTCAGATTAAGTGCATTGGAACTTGTGCAGCATATTTCAGCTGTGTTTGTCTTGGAATGATTTGTTATGGTGAATGTTCTGGATCTGCTTGGAATGACTCGTCCCAGTGATTGTTCCAACATAACACTTTTGGTTAACCACTCAAAATAATGGATGTTCAACATATTTTAATGAAAAGAAGCATGAAAATGTGTAAGTACTTCATTCAAATATCTTAACTATATATTGCAAATAATGGATGTTCAACATATTTTAATGAAAAGAAGCATGAAAATGTGTAAGTACTGCATTCAAATATCTTAACTATATATTGCATTGTGCGATAATGGATGTTCAACATATTTTAATGAAAAGAAGCATGAAAATATGTAAGTACTTCATTCAAATATCTTAACTATATATTGCATTGTGCGATAATAAATAACAAAATTAAAATAAGTTACAAACTTTACAAATATGATAAAATAGCTTAACGATTCAATAAATATCAACAACGAAAACTCAAGATAAAACTAAGATTCTCAAAAAAATATATTAAATTTTTATAAGAAGAATATATTATAGGTAGGAAATAAAATGCAGTAAATATTTCTCATCTTATGATATAAAAACCAACATTTGATAGACAAAGAAAAACTTAAAAGAGCAATACAAATTATTATATCAAAAATGATAAGTAATCAATAAAAAGTATAAAAATTTAAAGAGAAACAGAGACCGATAACAAACTTCATATACTTTAAATTAAAAAAGTTATCAGTCTAACTTTTAAATCTCTCTACAAATGAAATTATATATATACAATGGTGCAATTCAACATTGAAGAAAATTTAATATTAAAAAAAATTTAAATAAAATGCATATAATTTAAAACTGAAGGATTTTGTTGCTTTTAATTTAATATGAACATAAATTTTAGAAAAAAATAATTAATTATGAATTTATACATAAAAAACTTCAAATAATTATTGAAACTCAAGCACAATAATATGATGCAGAAGTATGTCCCCAATAGAAAAGCATTTTTCTTACTATCACATAGACGTTTATAAAAAAAACTGAAAATAACAGTAGTAAATTAAAATTGCAAATATAACAAAAATAACTCAAAAATAGATCAAATAATAATTAAATTTATTTGAACAAAAAATACTAACTAATAAATCATTATTAACTCAAAATAAATCCCGTCAAATAATAAAAAATAAATAATAAATTTTAAAAATGAAATTAATAAAAAAATTAATGAAAATAACAATAAATGCTAAAACAACAAACAATCAACCAAAATAATTAAAAAAATTACAATAAACTTGACGAAGCAATTGTGTATCACAATAAATAAAAATAATCATAAAATTTAATCAAAATAATACCGAAAACATTAGTTAAAAAATAAAATGATAGAAAACAGTAAAAACAAAAGTTAAAACCATAACATTAAATTATAAACAAAAATAAGAAATAAATATAAAATTAGATGTTATGCCTTAAATGTTTAATATTTTTAGCCTATATTCGTATGTTTTCATACTATTATAGTGCTTAATTGTGTCTAATTTGCTCCATTTCAATTCATATTTCATGTTGGAGTTTAGAGGACGAAATGAGCAAAAACAGCCGAAAATGACTGTCCCAGCAACTCATCACGCACGTGACGAGATTGTGAAGGAAGCTGTCACGCGCGTGACGGCCGGTCATCCAAAGCAGGAAGTCTACATTTTTGTCATGCGCATGATGGAGTTTGGTCGTGGGCGTGACGGCTATCCAGAAGCTAATTTTCGGGCTTAAACTTATTCCTTCACTCTTGGGCACATCCAAGCTCATTAGGAACCCGTTTTCGGTAGAATAAAAGAGCTATTTCGATATTCAAAATTCTAGTTCTCATTAATCTTGAATTATTCTAGCCTAGAGAAGGGGAGGAGGAGGAGAAACAACGCAGATTTGGAGATAAACGGGCCGGTGATCTAGCCGAAAGGCTAGAATTCCATCTTTCATGAAGGAATCTCGTCAACTTCCAGAGAAGAACATTAATAAGCTTTTCTTTTACTTTTATTTCAATTTTAATTCGTTGTTGAGTTGTTAACTAATGTCTCATATTTTGGATGGTTGTTATTTATTCTTTAAGCATGAATATTAGTAGCTTTATTCTTGTTTTCGTTTTTGTGTTTATGTTTCCTTAGTTTCACAGCCATGGGAATAATAATTGTGTAGATTAGGTATTCGATGATATGCTTGGATGAATTCTTATGATTATTATGCGAAGGGATTAAGTTTTAATTGCATGTAAGGGAAGGCGTACACTTTTGGCATGAACTTGGAATTGACTTTCTAATCGAAAGATGGTTAGATGATTGGATTATTAATTCCTTACCACTTAGGGTTAAAAAGATGAACAAATTCAGTCTTTCTCTAAGTAATTTGTGATTAAATGATGCATGACAAGTCGTCGTTGTTTGATCAATCTAATCTTGTTCCTTTCGTGTAATTTGTTTTTGTATGTTTGCTCATGAGAATGGCCTACACAAGCAATCAAACGTATGTATTTAACTTCGAGAGAAGTTTGCATAAATATTTGTGATTAGAATTGTGATAATCTGAGTATTTGTTTGGCATTAATTCGAGTACACTAACTACTTGATTGTTATCTTCCTGGGCTTTTGTCGTATAGTTGGTCGAGTCTTAGTTGTTTATTTGTTTCGTGTCGTAGTAGTTAGCAACCCCCTTTGTTATGTGCTTCGGTCTATCGACTGGAGATTGTTTTGTTTTCCATTCCCTGTGCGTTCGACACCTTATATGCTACACCTGACAAGTGTATACTTGCACGCATATAGGATTTAAATAAAACTCTCAACATTAGAATAAACACATTAAGTACAAAATAAATAATAATATAAATGCCAATTATGTTATTGGAAGAGAGACCATCATTGTTTGTGCAAAGAGATGATAAATAGACTTGCTGGTGAAGACTGTTGTGTTTATACATAGAGGAAGATTGCTGACAAAGAAAGTGAGGAACCTTGACAAATTGGAGAGAGAAAGAGAAAGGGGTAAAAAATTTATAAAATAAAAGAGAAAGTTAGGAAAAAAACAATACATAATATTTTAAATTTAAACTAAAATATATTTTTTTAAATATATGCATTTAAAATAAATTTCATCATAAATTGTATTTTAATTAAGGAAAACTTTTTAAAAAAATTAGGGGATTCACAAAATTACTAAATTAATTTATTTATTTTAATAACCATCAACCAATCATAATTTTTGTTTTAAGTATAAATATTTAAAAAATCCAAAATGTCATTCAGCCAAAATTAATTCAATTAGGGTTAAACACACCCTTCCTACGTCTTATAGAACAGATAGATATAGATATAGATTTGTCGGTTGTGATTTTGTTATGGATAAAATCTAAAGTACCCAAGTTTAAAGTTGGGCTATTGTTTATATAAATTAAAGTACGCACGCTTTAAATTAGGGTATTATTCATAATAAAAGTGATGGTGTCGGATTTAGTAAAGGGGAGTTCAACACTAATTCATTCTCTATTTGTGTAGGAAAGGGAAGACCATCACAGGTGTTGTGCCTAAGGAACTGGGTTCCCAAAGAGCATGGATTCTACCAGCTAGGGTAACACCTTAGTGAAGAAGATGAAGATGTATGAAGGTTGAATATGCAGCTATGGAGTTTCCAGTTCAGTGTGTGAGTGACCTGTGCGTGAAGAAAAGACATTGTAGCAGATGAAGATTGCTTGAGGAAAGTATAGCGTGATTCTTTTATTTATAGTTTGAGGGTGAGGGTATTCAAGTAATAATACCATTGTGGTCCTGGAATTGTGTCGCCCTAGACAT
>JBBMKE010000009.1:17452852-17463418 GCA_037834125.1 Lippia alba | reverse complement strand
CAAGAAAGGGCAACTACAGAAATAAGTTCTCACTTAATCAAATCGCCAAAAAACCAAATAAACAAGCAGAAACATTTCAAAGCATACATCTTTGATATTCAATCATCCTAACCCGCCATAAGTTCTACACTGCCCTTAACCTCCTCATGCTTTTGGTCAATTCAACAAATACCTTGATATTCCCAACAAGCAACAACAACATTCTTTATTATATCCCAAGTAGCATATATAAAAGTAAACAACACCGTTGATCAAACAATAAAAACAACTGTTTTCACACATAGTACCAAATAGTCACGGAAATCAAATGGTGCACAGTTACCAACGAGAATCAAAAAGAAAAGATTTTGAATGTCTTACCCCAATTCATCCGCAAGAGAAACACATAATCAACCAAAATTACTCGAACCCAGAATCAAACTCACCAGCTTTTCACAGTGACCACACACCCAATTTTTTTCTCAGCACGAAATTCAAAACAGAAGATGAAATAGTGCTCCAAGAACTAATCACCGGAACAAAGATATAAAAGGCCAATCCAGAACGTCGAACATCATCATCGAGTGTCTTTGAAAGAGAGGGAAGTTTCGCAGCTATTTCTTTAGCAGTGAAGATATTTAAGACAGTTCGTTTTATGGTGAAAAACTTTTGTAGTTATTACCTCAAAAAGACAAAGTCGAATGTGGGACCAGTTATGGTATTCGTACCCTCAAACGGGCGCGACTTTTGTTTGCCTCCAGTGGCGGAGTAGAAATTTTATTGAGGGGGTCAATCAAAACATAATATAAAAGGTGGTAAAAAATTTAATATTTTGATTCTCAATAGTATTAATTTTAATTTTGGTAAGGGATCAATAATAAAAAATTTTATATAATTTTATATAAAAATATCTATATATATACATAATAATAAAAAAAAATTTGAGGGGGTCAATTGTACCCCCTCAGTCATGGGTGGCTCCGCCACTGTTTGCCTCCGGTTGTGTTCCCCTCCGGTTCTTCCAAATTACCAAAATGGAGCTGAATTTTCTTAATATTAGAAATTAGAATGGGTTAATTATGAAAAATCAATTCCAGACTTTGCATATTGTCTCTCGACTTCTGAGATTGTATGATCTTTCATTCCGGTTTTTGTATTAATTTGTGTGTCTGAACAGTTTTTGTAATGGAATTAAAAGAATATTATTTCGAAATTATTTTTGGATTAACTGATTTTTTTAAAATTTTGATTGTGTATTTTGTTGTTCTTAGATTTTTTTTGTGCTCATACGTTATTCGACACGAATTAAATTTTAGAATTAAATATGCACAAAGATTGAGATTTTTTTTGTGTCTTAAACCCGAACATTTTTCTTTGAGTCCGAATGAGTTCAACATTTATACAATTTGTTAAAATTTTTATAAAATATGATGTGGGTAATTTAGTGTTGCAGAGAATTAAAGATTTGAATTCTAAAGTTTGCATCTTAAAACGAGTGGGAGAGCTTGAAAATTAATGAAATATTTCTTTAACTATACTAAAAATGCCACAAGTTCAAACAGAAAAAGAATGGCCACTAGTGATAAGAAACACAATTTAAAAACATGACCAAAATAAAATACACAAATGAAAAATGTCCAATCGGCAACCACAAAGTCGTATAAACTATAAAGGTTGAAAAAAGCAATGTGGAAAACTTCCTAAAGTTGGGAGTTATGCGTAATTAACTCTATTAATTAAAATTACTATTTAATTTTTTATATAGATTAAATACCATTGGCATTTTAATTTTAAGTAAGCAAAGTTTCATCGAAAGCAAATAATTGATTAATAGTTCTTTTCTGGAAGCAATTGATTAATAGTTATCACTTATAATATAGACAAACTTTAGGGGTTAACATTAACTTGCTTAAAAGCTGATAGTTTTGTCACTTTGGTTACTTACATTAAGATGCACCTAAACTCAAGTCTCAACCAACGTCCCCTAATTACTTTATCATAGAGCAAATTAATATTACAACCCCTTAATTGACATTTATATTTATAATTGCGAGATCCAATCATAGTTATAGGCACACAAAAATTCAAATTAAATATTGAATCGAACTAGCCTGTAACATGACAAATATGTCGATAATTACAATCTTACAATTATGTGAAGTTAAATGAAATAATACCCAACTTATAAAAACAACAGTTTATTTTTGGGAATTAGTTTTAAGGTCAACATGATGGGGTTGACGGTTGACCAGTTGACCAAGTGCACCGTGGAAGACTTTTTATCATACCAAACCTAACTAATTTATATTTAATGACATCACAAAGTCCAGCCGTCCTTTAATAACTTTGGAATAAAGTTCTGTGTGACTTAGGTATATTTTTAGTTGGCTATGCAACCAATTATTATTCCATTGTTGTCATCATGACTATTACTAATAATAGTGAGAATTGAGATAATTTACTATAACTTTACCATGAAGTCTGATGGACATGTTATTATAGTTATAAATTTTACTTGAAATATAAATTAAACATTAAGAATAAAATATGATGTTCATTTTAGATGGAAGAAGAGCTGCCCTGCAGACCTAATTAGAGAATGGAAGGGTAGGAGAGCTCCTAAGAGCAGAAGATGGTGGTTGGATCGTAGATTTTGGGTTGCAAAGAGAGACTTTTAGGATTGTCTGAGGAAGAAGATGACGATCCCTTCTACAAAAGGAAAAACCATTATCTATAGTCAAATCTTGAGGTTCAAGGCTCCGTATGAAAGCAGTGATTTCCAATTTGAGGGGAACCATCCGCCACTTCAAAACAAAATTCATTTTCATTTTCATCCACTCTCCACTAATAATAGTGGTATCAACAATTGCCCTCTCTGGGGTTTCCAGATTCTGGAAAAAGTTATTCTCTTTTCCTTTTGATTGTTCGTCAACAATGTTACGTTTTTACTGATTCCCCGACTTGGATCTTTCGGATCTTCTCTTTGATCTGATTTACTGACTGCTCGATGCTAATTCCGATCGATCAATAGTTTTTTTTTTTTTTTTTTTTTGCGTTTTACTTTCTATGTTGTGAATTTGGATTGTAATTGAACAAAGGTCTGGAATTCATTCTTGCGAATAATCGGATCTGGAGATGTGTTTTTGCAGCTCAACGAGTCGGTCAGTCTGAGTGTAAGAGTTGTTGTTTCTTTGCCACTTTATCGTTAATGTCATGTTGTTTATCCCGTGCAATTGACGGGGTTGTTTTAGCAATGTAGGTGACGTGGAAATAGATTTTTTTTTAGTTATTAAAGATGGATTTGTAGAAAAACTTGAAGAGTTCATGATTTAATGGAGCTCGTTTTAGGAAATTAATTGAGTGTATACTAAATGTACTCTTGCAAGTTGCAATAAGTATAGAATATGTTTTACCTGCTAAAGTTACTACTTTATGATAAAAGAAGGATTAAGTGAGACATTTCTGTTTTTGTATACAACGCCTGGAGTAGGATATGAAGTTGAATATTTATAATGGATCGAGCTAGTTCAACTTGATTTCTCATCTCATTCATTCTCTTCAACCTTTTCTCATCTCAATACTTAGCTATACTGGATCATTTAGCTACGTTGTCTGAGTTAAAAAGGTGATGATGTTGATTCCTCTTTTTTTTTTTTTAATTGTTTTTGGGTTTCATTAGATTTGGTTGAGATCAAGGCATCTACTTTAGATGTTGTGCAACAGTTCTTTGACGTTTACAAGTCTGTTGGTGGGATGTTGATATGGTTGATGTCTTGGTGCGTGTGGTTGGATGAAGATGGCCTGGGTGATGGTGTTCGAGAAGTTCACGCGTGACGAACGTCCCGAGTTTGCAATCGACGTACAGATACCTCAGCAGCATTGTTATCTTTCTGTTATTGCTTATATTTAGTTATTTAATATAATTAGCATAGGATTGCCTTTAATATTTAATTTTTTACGTTTCTTAGATATTTAGGAGTCTCTAGTAGTCTTAAGTATTTAAGTTGCTTAGTAGTATCGTATTATTCAGCAATCAATAATATTTTCCAATTCCAAACCTAAATTCTCAATTCTCTTCTTTTCCCCCAAATTCACCGGTCGGCTCTTTACCGGATTATCCCCTTCTCCCCTATATTTCTACGAGTTCGAGACTACTCTAAAGTCTCTTGCGATACATTCTGCGATACATTCGTATCAGATATATTAGAAGGCGCACTGAGTTCAGGAGGTTTAGCTATATCTGTGGGCGTTCGAATACAACTCACTGCCTAACCCATTTGTGTAATCATAAGTTTGTGCGAGCAAGAAAGATGATGGTTGATACTAGTGCAACTGCTAAAGGATCTGTGTTGATGTATTACCTGAGAAGGATGATGGTGGTGGCTACGCAAGTGGAGGATGCAAAAGGTGATTGAATTTTTTTAGTATTAATTTCGCTATACCTTTTTTGAAGTTTTGGTATTATTTACGTAACTGTATCATGGAGTGATATTCTTGCATGAGGAGATCATTTTGAAAGTGATGCATGGTTCTACCTTGTAAGATTCTTGTTTTTCATTTTTCAAAAAAAGAATCTGGAAAAGATTAGTAGGTATATTTACCCTGTTCCAATCTTGTTGCCCGTAAAAGTTTGTTAAGTCGATGTTTAATAATGTTGTGGACTATATGTCGTTTTTAAATTGATCTTTGTTCTTGCTGAATTTGGCCCCTGTGTGTTGGCATGAAAAATCTTAGTTTGCAAGCCTTTACGGCATTACTTCAGGACACTTATTATGGATATTGAGCATCTTGTTGTACTATAATTCTTTGTACAGAGGGAGTGAAGAATTTAGTGATGGATTCATTTTTAGGTTAAACGAAATGAACTACAGCTAGATAGTGGGCCTCATTTTATTTATATAACTAACAATATTCATGAGCACTTGTTTTTGTGTTTCTTTATATTTATGTAAATATACACCCTAAAGATGAAATGTCCTGAGCTGTTTAAAAGTGAAAGAAAGCCATTGAAGTAAATCGCACATTGTCCTGCACAGCGGATGATAAAAACAGCCACCACCTATACCTTGAAGGTAATTAAACGCTACAAAATTCAGAACTTATTAGCACGTGATGTAATTGTCTTTCGTCAGCTAGTTGGAAAATTTTGGCGTACTCTAAAAGTTACGTAGTGGGTCTACAATATATATGCAACTAAACCTAAATGCATTAATTATACGTACATTTACTCCTGAGACTTCAATGAATGAAAATAATCAGTTGTAGACTGTATTATAATATTCCTTTGTCTTATATCACATCTTTCTTAGATTTCAATTGTGTTGATGCTTCCATGTATTCACTATCCAAGATTTTAATTGTATTCTCTTGCCCCTTAAAACGAGGAAAAATAATTCAAACTATACATCTGGATTTACAGGCCTCCATAATTATTATAGCATCTTTTGACATAGTTGGAATAACTTGCGAGATGCATGTTGTATTTAGTGCAGATCTGATTGGTCCTGCTGAGACTGTTGTGTAACAGCCCGAACACCCGCCCTTCGATATTGTCCGCTTTGGGTGCCATTATATGTTGCGTGGATATGGTTCTACGTGATTGTAAACGGTTGAACTGAAAATTTCATTTCTCTCTAATTGGCAGCGGAGACAGAAGAATAAGCTATGGGTACTCCAGTTTTAGAGGAAAAAGGTCAAGTATGGAGGATTTTTATGATATCAAGGTTTCCAAGATTGATGGACATCCAGTTTGCCTCTTCGGCATTTTTGATGGTCAGCTCTTGTCTTTGTACCTTTTCCTAAAAAGCTTAAATATGTGGAAAGTATCGTCCACCTGCTGGACTAGCATATCCTAATGTACTTGTCCCATTTTAAAGATATATACGTGGTTGTTATCAGCAGTTCTATTAATAGGGGAATTAGGAGCACAAATTGAACTCAAAATTAATTACATTTGCCTATTGTTAGCTTATTTGAGTTAGCCTATTAAGTGAAACGGAACTGAACTTCGTAATCTTTTTAGGTTTATTGACATAATTTTCTTAATTTGAGCTCGCGCATGAAAAAATTATCATATTTCGTAAATCTTCACATGAGCACAACTGCTAAAAGTAACATGCCAAGTCTGGAGCTGATGATGCTTCTTTGTTCAATTGAATATAATTACATTAATTTACATTGGATTATGATTTCAATTACGAGAAGATAAAGGTAATAACACACTTGTAATGAGATAATGTATTGCAGGTCATGGTGGCTCTCGTGCTGCTGAATTTTTGAAGGGACATCTCTTTAAGAATCTCATGAAGCATCCAGAGTTTATTACAAACCCAAAGTTGGCAATAAGTGAGTTGGAATATTCATTTTATTACTGAGATACGTGCTTACATGGTAGTACTTTTTTTCTCGTATTGTAGCTTTTTTTTTCTATCATGTAATTACGCTTTTTGGGAAGAAGGGATGCTCTAGGCGAAAACGATCATTTTCAGTTGTCTATTCAATTGGTCTACCTACATTGAGGATTTGGAAAGTCAAGCATAAAATCTCAAAGGTGGCATTATAAAGCTATGTCAAAATATTAGCTAACTTCAAATGCAAATTTCCTTTTTCTGCTTGGATGTTACTCTTAATAAAGATACTAAGATAGATAAAATAAATTGAGATGAAGAACCATCAGGAGCTTGCTCGTAATTATCTGATTTTTGTGCCTGTAAATTTAGCATCTAAGATAAAGTGACGGACCTATGTCCAATTTGTCCGATGATTTGACCAGGCCTTTGCATAAATCTGTTGCTGTCTCGCTTAATAATATTAGCTTGGTTGCATTTAAAACTGTTAAATGCCTCTGAAAGGCAAACACTAATGGTTGCATGGTTGTAGTTGTGCTTAATGCCTCTTTCAATCTGGCGTACGCCCAATAACTAATTAAACACAATAGGTGACACATATCAGCAGACTGACCGAGACTTTTTGGAGTCTGAAAAGAATACCTTCAGAGATGATGGTTCAACAGCTTCAACAGCAGTTCTTGTTGACGTCGGAGATTCTCCAACTATTATATCAAAGGCTGGAAAAGGTACTTATATAGTTTTAGTTGCAACTAAATAATATATACTTATTGCAAAGTGACATATTCTTATTCCTCCCCTAGCAAGAAATGGTAAGTAATGATTATACATTTGAACCAATGTGGTGATAAATTTAAAGTTTGATTGTGGATGCTACCATCGATGACAAACAATAGAAGTTACTAGGAAATTTTTAAGTAAATGTTCTTCAGACATATCCAGCTGTACTTAACCATGATTTCTTGGGATTGGAAATCCGTCCCCAGTGATATATAACCTTTTGTCGAACATGGTTTATTGACCTTACTTCGTCGCTCTATAATTCTAGACAAAGTTGCTGACTTGGCTCCATGCAATGAAACTATGTATGTGAGAAATGCCTATATGTTAACTTACATCTGCTTCAATAATGAAAAACGTATATATGTTAAAGTGTTGTGCTAATACCTTCATAAGTCGCAGAGGCCGAAAGTGTTCTTGATAATTTGTTTTGGCTTTCTTATATTGACAGCAATTGCACTCTCAGAAGATCATAAATCTAACAGAAGTGATGAGAATGAGAGAATTGAAAGTGCTGGAGGAGTTGTCATATGGGCAGGTTTGTCCTATATACAATATCTAAGGTTGCGCTGCTTATTTGACGTCTCGCTAATGCAGAGCCAGTTCATCTGGAAAATGTTGTCATTTAGGAAGCATGAAGATGTTTATTAGTGTCAAAAATAGTCTTTTACTGATTAGTTCCATGTTAATTTAAGGAGGTATCTTATAATCCCAAATAATAGTTTTAAAATTAGGCATAATTCATGGACCACCAATCTTTTGTTCATCGTGTGAAATTCCTTTCTTTTCCATTTTGGTCATGTAAGGGACTGATTAGGCTGGAGTGAGTTGTATAGGTGAGTGACTTGAAAAGGGACAAATTTATATGGACCTATGCCTTGTGTAGAAAAACTGGTCATTACGCATTCAAAGCAATCATCTCTAACAAAAATTTGGAATACTCAGAAGAAGCGATGAAGTTCCACTATTATTTTTGTATTAGGCACTTGGAGAGTTGGAGGTGTCTTGGCCATGTCTCGTGCTTTCGGTAATCGCATGCTGAAACAATTCGTTGTGGCTGAACCTGAGATTCGGGTATTCCAAAATTTAATATAGAGGTTTTATTTTCCCTGATAGAGAATTCTGTTGTTCACAGATAAGCCTTAACCAGAGATCTCAGAGCTACTTTAAGTGATCATAAAATACTGAGACTTCACAAATTCATATTAATGAGATTTAAGTTGACACGAGATTTATGAATTTTGAAGCCTTGGTTGTTATTCCAAGTTAAGGACACAACAATTTACTTATTCTAATGCTACAGGAACAAGAGGTTGACAAAGACCTTGAATTGTTGGTGCTTGCTAGTGATGGGCTTTGGGATGTCGTGCCTAATGAGGTAATCCTTTATTCCCTTTTTATGTGACATGGATGATATATATTGTCTTTAATTTCCTTGCAGTCCTTGAGTTGTACTATTCAATTTTGCTTTTGATGAATTACTGGCTTGATGTCACATGAATATTCAAATGATATAATATTTGACAAATAATTATCTAAACATGAGATCATAAAATTAATTAGAGTGTACATGATGTAGTAAAATGAAATTTTGGTCCTTATTTAATATCTTTCTTTTTTGGTACGAATTTAAATATCTGAATTCTTAAAAGATTATCCATGTTATTCAAGGAACGAGACTAATCAAATGCAAGAAGTAAAAATCTAAATGATTTGTTTACCATCAGTCTGTTATTTTTCAGGATGTTGTTTCTATAGCTCAAACAGAAAACTGCTCGGAAGTTGACAAAAACTGCTTTCGCGCGTGGTAGTGCTGACAATATCACCTGCATTGTTGTCAAGTTCAAGCATGATGAGAAAACACCTCCACTTAAGGAAACCCAACAACAACCAGAGGTCAAAACCCAGCCAGCAGAAACCCAACAACGTACTGAAGCCAAGCCCCATCCAATGAAAACCGATCGAGCAACATCTTGAAGCCGAACCCCAGCCAATGGAAGTCACGCAAAATATCAAAGAAAACCTTGAGAAATCCCAGCTAACTCCACTAGCAAAACCCGAGGAAACCAAGCAAAGTGGACGAAACCTTCATACACATCATTTGAAGAGTTGTCTTCAGGCCGGGGCTGTTATTTGTTCATTCATTGGTTTTTGTTTGTGTGTTTTCTCATGTAATTTTTATTTGGTCGTGTATCTGTAAGTTTGACTTAATGGCGTCTTTCTATGGTGGTGTAGCTTTTATTCCTTTCAATAAAGACTGGTGTTTTTAGTCTCTTTCTCTTGCCATCTACAAAGCATGGACACAACTAAAAATGTGTCCGTGCAGTGTCCGACATTGACACGCCTCAGACATGGCTTCGACACGTGTCCGACACGGCTGAAACGTGTCCGAAATAAAAAAAAATTAAAAAAAAAAGAATAGGACACGGCGGAGTGAAGTATCCGCACGGCTAGGACATGGCGTTACAAATTTTACAATTATATAAAAAAAAAATAATGCTTTTTTTAATATTTTTAGAACTTTTTGGAGAGAAAACTGAAATAAAAAAATTTATTCTAATTTTTAATTATACATAAAATTTTAAATATTTTATTTTACATAGATTATATTTATAAAATAATTTTATTTTTATATAAAATATTTTTATTTGTATATAAAATATATTTATTTATACAGAATATAGCCGTGTTCAACCGTGTCATGTCCTAAAATTTTCAAAAAATCCGTGTTGTGTCTTAAAATTTTCAAAAAAATCCGTTTTCTCCTGTTCGTGTCGTATCATATCCGTATCGCCGTGTCCCTGCAACATAAACATTATTTTTTTTATCTTAATTTTTTTTTAATTTGTTTCTGACATGCAACATAACTTGGCATGCCTCATTGTTTAATGCCAAACAAACTTGGTCTTCACACACGTGAGTGTCGGATTTGAACTATTTGCAATATAAAGTTGAACCCATTTAGTGGCATGCAAAAATTTTAATTTCATATGAAGCATTAATTAGTAAGCTCCGTCTGCACAGAAATCCCAGTAAGAAGGTGAGTTTTATGTGGAGAGGTTACTTTCCGGGGAGAGTAAAAGATTAACGTATTAAAACCATATTTTATGCCAATGTTGAACTACTCTTAAAACTTCATCGACCATAATAAGGTTCCCGAGCCAATTGTTTTGGTTTTGTAATGATTATTTCACAAATGGACGTTACCTGATTTTCTAAGAAGTTAAATGTTTGGAAAATATTTTGGCATAATTTTACCACTTGAGCGGTTGGATTTCAAATAAACAAGATATGAAAAATAATTATAATAATAGTCTCGCATGCTAAACGGCAAATGACCGTATTTCAAGCTCTATGATGGTAACCTTAAATGCAAAAAATCATAGTTTTTGTACTAACATTCCCTATTGCATATCTTGTCTTGCAAAACGTCCTAAATCGCGCGTCTCAATTGGAGCAA
>JBBMKE010000009.1:17422524-17443548 GCA_037834125.1 Lippia alba | reverse complement strand
ACCTTGTTTAGCTCGGCACCAAAACTCCCGCATCCCTGGAGTGCTGGCTTAGTTTCTTTCTCCTCAAGCAACAATGGGGTCTTGGATTCCATTTTTGGTTTACTGACTATGGAATGACGAAACAGAGGAAGAAGAAGAGGTTAAAGTTTGCGTTGGGATGGTTTGGCAACTTTATGGGGAATTGTGAGTATGTCAGTGCTGCCGTCGAATGGTTTTTTGTTGTTAAATAATACGCCAAACTGAGAGGAGGCAGAGTGGCAGAGCCATGATGCTGATGCCTATCAGCCTATGCAGGTTGATAATATTTTCTGCAGCAAATATCGTAGCTGTTTTTGTCCTCTTCTGTAATTCAAATGTGTCCTACTACGCCAATTGCTTTCCTTTGTTGACTCCGTCGAGCGGAATTCTAGTCCAAAGGTTTTTAGACCAAAAAATTCAAATTATTATACTAAAGAAGTGATTTAAAAAATTAAATTGGAAGGGATCCTCGCAAAAAACACCTTTAGCTATCTCGTGAGAGTAGTCTTTTAGTGAGAGTGTCCCCACTAAAAAAGAATGATTTATATTTGAAGATTGGTTTTTTCACTCAATTGGGTGGGAGGTTGCCACTAAAAAAAGAAGTGATATATATTTGATTAACCAAAGGTTTGGTGCAAGCCTGTCAATGGGTGAGGATTATCCAATCCAAGCCCTATATTTTAATTACCCAAATCCCATCTAAACCCATATATTTTATCTTTTATCCAAACTCAAACCCAAACCCAATATTCAACTACTTATGGATTTGGATTGGATTTTTACCCATAGATATCCAAACTCTAAACAAGCCCAAGCGCCAAGCCCTCCGGTAGTCCGGCCTCCACCCTTGGCCTCTTAATTACATTTTTTAAATTTCACATATTTATCCTGTCGGATCGTTAATTAAATAATTAGAATTTTAAAATTTGGTATTACTTACTATTTTGTACGAATTAAAACATATGTCCAATAAATTCATGTCTTGATCTATTATAAAATATGAAGGCTTTCCTTTTTCCCACGTTTAAATATTATTATTATTATTATTATTATTATTATGATTATAATAAAAGTAAAATTAAAGCTTTATTTATAAGGGTGGGCATAGTTCCCTAAAATCAATCGGACCTACTAAAATTAAAGTTTCGTACCGATTATTAAATCAAAACTTTGGTTTGGTATTTAATTTTTCATTTTTTTTTGGAAATTTTGGTATTTGGTTCGGTAACGGTAGTTCGATACGGTACATCGTACCATACTGAATACTGAACTTATATAAATGTAAAAAAAATTATATATATATAACATATATAACATATTATATTTATGCATATCAGATCAGACTACTATTAATATATAACATATATAATACTTTAGTATATAATTTAATATTAATAAAATACTTTAACAGTTTTACTTCAATGTTCGAAAAAAACGTGTTAAAAATCAATTTTTTTTTTCCAATTTTAAAATCAATTTCGGAAACGGTTTACTTTTAATATATAATATAATATACATGATAATATATATCTCTATATATATATTTACGTTTTTTCAATTTTTTTCCTTTAAACTTTTACAAGGAATTTGTAGGACGGTATTTTATATATAATTTCAGTTTCTACCGAACTTCATAGTATTTCTTCAAATTGATGTAAGGAAATCTCGGTTCGATACTAATAATTATATTAAAAATAATTATAAAAATTATACTAATATTGATTATACTTGCAACAAGTGTGGGTAAATTAATATATTATAAATTAACTATCAAGTATAATTTAAAGGGGGCTGGACTGAGAGTTACAAATTCAAAACTCAAGACTCAAAACTGAATGTTGGGCCGTTGGAGTGTCTGTTTCCTGTTGGGCGTCTATAATATCCAATGGATTTTTGAAATGTTGGATAGGTCTGTAGACCCGCCCAAAAGTATTGGGTTTAGTTTGGGTAAAAATCAATTGGATTTAAGTACATCAGATTTGGATTGGGCTTGAGTTTAAAATTTTGGATGTAATTTGGATTTAGACATGGGTGAGGTAATCCCCACCCAATGCCAGACTATTATATATATATATATATACATATGGACACATAAACATTAATATTTCCTTGTCAAAATTCAAACTTTTTATCCTTATGTCAAAACTGCGACCAGAATTCTTCTCAAGCTTCAGAAAATCAATGAAAATGGCGGTGGACCCATATGCATTTTTTGGCACTTGGAAGCACCGGCGCTGGAAATTTAATCCCTTTCTTCCTTCGACAACTGACATCGTCTCAGCAAACAAAGCGATAACGCTTAGGTGCCAATCCGGGGAGCTAGAAATTGCCCGCCAACTTTTCGACGCAATGCCTGAGAGAAGTGTTGTCTCTTGGAACACCATGATTACGGGGTACTCCAAGTGGAATATGATTCTCGAAGCTTTGGACTTGATTTCTCTGATGCACCATTCCAACGTTAAGCCCAATGAAACCACGTTTTCGACCTCGCTAAGCGTTTGTGGGCGTGCGCAGTCGTTAGTTAGTGGGAAGCAGGTTCATGGGTTGGTGTTGAAATCAGGGCATCAAAGATTCAAGCTTGTGGGAAGTGCGATGCTGTACGTATACGCTAGTTTCTGTCAAATTGGAGAGGGACGGAGGTTGTTTGACGAGTTGGGGGAAGAAAACGAGTTATTATGGAGTTTGATGTTGGTTGGTTATGTTGAGAGTAATTTAATGGCTGAAGCTCTGAGTGTGTTTGATAGAATGCCGGATCGTAATGTGGTGGACTGGACTACATTGATTTCAGGGTATGTGAAGAGTGAGGATGAATGTCAGAAGGCATTGGAGCTCTTCAAGGTGATGAGAGAGAGTGATGAGGTTGTTCCAAATGAATTCACTTTGGACTGTGTAGTGAGGGGATGTGACAGACTGGGGGATTTGCGGGCCGGGCGGATGGTTCATGGGCTTATTACGAAATCTGGGTTTGAAGACGAGTGTTCGATTAGCAGCGCATTGATTTCACTGTATTGTAACTGTGAAGTTATGGATGATGCCAAGAAGGTGTATAATAACACGTCTACTCCTTTGTTGAATGACTCGAACGAGTTAATTGGAGGGTTCCTAAAGTTGGGTAACTTGAAAGAAGCCGAGTTGATTTTTAGCAATTTGGTTGAGAGGAATTCAGTTTCTTACAATCTGATGATTAAAGGGTACGGAATGTGGGGTCAGGTTTCGGATTCGGAGAGGTTGTTTATGCAGATGCCTGACAGGCCTCTAACATCTATTAACACCATGATCTCAGCTTATGCAAGGAGCGGTGAGATCGAAAAAGCTTTGGAACTTTTTGATGAGGTAAAAGGAGAAGGGAACTCCATTACTTGGAATGCAGTGATTGCAGGATATATTCAAAATGAACAGCATGAAAATGCACTGGAAATGTATCGAATCATGCACAGATCATCAGTAAGGCCAACAAGATCGACTTTTTCTGTTCTGTTTCATGCATGTGCGTGCTTAGGTTCTCTTCAGCAAGGGCAAATGCTTCATGCCCATTTATCAAAAACTCTATTTTCCTCCAATATTTACGTGGGCACATCTCTTATCGACATGTATTCAAAATGTGGAAGCATAGCCGACTCAAGGGCAGCATTTAGCTGCCTATCTTCCCCCAACGTGGCAGCTTGGACAGCTCTGATTAACGGGCATGCACATCACGGGCTTGCCTCTGATGCAATCTCATTTTTCAATCTCATGCTAGAAACAAAGATAGTTCCAAATAAAGCAACATTTGTAGCTGTCTTATCTGCTTGTGCGAGAGGAGGTTTAGTTGCCAAGGGTATGACATATTTCCGTTCAATGAAAGAGCATTATGGTATAACACCAACCTTAGAACACTTCACGTGTGTGGTGGATCTACTTGGTCGAGCAGGACTCATACATGAAGCTGCGAAGCTTATTGAAACGATGCCTGTTGAAGCTGACAAGATTCTCTTGATCTCATTGCTCCACGCTAGTTGGTTTTGGATGGACATGGAAGTCGGTGAACGAGTGGCTGAAAAGATGTTTGCATTGGATCCTAACCCGACTTCGGCCTGTGTTATTATGTCAAACATGTATTCGGGATCTGGAAAATGGGGGCAGAAGATGAAGGTGAGGGATAACTTGAGAGAATTGGGAGTAAAGAAAGATCCTGGGTGTAGTTGGATTGATGTGAACAACAGAGTCCATGTTTTTTCTGTAGATTATAGATACCATGCACATTCTGATATGATATATGCCAGTTTGGAATCCTTAAATAGAAATGCACATTCCACTGTTCAGTTTGACTCTTTTTGTCGCCATAGCGAACAGAAAATAGCAAACCCTATGTAAAAGAGCAGCTTAATTTAAAGAAGTAAAACTGTTGCAGCTTTATTTCTCCGAGGGTATATATATACGTTTTCGATGAACTGATTGAGTATAGAGAGAACAAAAGAACCTGTAGGTGATATATACCAGCAGGTTATGGCTCATGCCCCAGCCAATATACAAAGTAACTGGTTCTTATGTGCATGTATGGTTAAACTATGATACAAAATAATTGGTATACAGTATTTTAGTGTACAGTTTATATATGAACTTGGGGTGGTGGTGGTTCATTTGAAGATGTTTCTGCGAAGGTAATCGACTCGAGTTGGATGCTTGAGCTTCATGAGAGCCTTCACTTCGTGCTTCCTAACCATTTCTCTTGAGATATTTAAATTTCCTGCAATTTCTCCAAGTGTTCTATCTCCTTTGCCATCGAGCCCGTATCTCTGTCTGATTACCAAATTCTCCTTGGGCTTCAGAGAATCGAGCTGTCAAAAATGTTAATAAGCACGGTTTAGTCATCTCTGGAAGAAACAAATAGATCCTCCATATTCTATAATCTAAATATTTTCAAAAAACAGAAACTTTAACCACTAGTACCATCTTAAAGAAACGATGGAACGGTACCAATGCAGTTGTTCAAAAAAGAACAGAATTTACCACATCATCCAGGGCAAGTCTGAGAAGTGCTGGTTGCCTTTTTGGATCTCCTTCAACACCAACCTCAGTAATCCCATTGATGAACTCTTCCTGTGTGACTGCATGTCGTGCGTGGAGAGATAAAATAGGCTTAGATACCCTCATCACCTCTTGAAATCTTTCTTCCGAGATTCCCACTCGGGCTAGGAGTTCTTCTTCAGTCGGAAATCTATGAAGCTCGAACAACAACTCCAGTTTGGCCTTCTGGATCTCTACTCGGACCTGAATCAGGAAATATCTCATTTTACACGGTGCTGTAAGCATCAATTGAATATTTTAGCCAATGCATGTATCATTAATATAATACTAAAGCAGATCCTGTTTGTGATTTAAGATATAGGAAAATGACAAGAAAAGAAAATCTGCATATCTTACCGACTCCAGGCCAAATGAGACCTTCGTGAAACTTGACAGTGTCATAGAACGAGTAATGGCATGCCTGATCCAAAATACGCCATATGTTGAAAGTTGGGACTTCCTTTTTGGCTCAAAGCGATCAATGGCTGTTATGAGACCCTGGACACCAGCTTGACACAGGTCTTGGAATCTTGGACCAGTCGCAAAGTCTTGAAAATACTTGTTCATCACAAATATAACCAGCCGAAGGTTGTGCTGTTATGATCAAAATGTAATGGTCTCAATATGAATTCTCCGATGCAATGATGAGCTTCATGAAACATTAAAATCGGACTAAATATGGGTGAACAACCACATCGATTAGACATTTCTATGTTCTACCTTTGGCCAGACGCTAGGTGCTGTGTTAGACCTTTCTCAACATTATGGTAATTGATAACATTATCGTAAGAGTTACTTGTACAAATTTTGCATTTCTCTACTGACACGGTCTCTCATGCTCAGGTTCTAGGTTGTTGGTAGATTCTTAGCTGCAGCTTTTTAGTAACCTCTACGAGCACAATTGAAGCTTAAAGGTGCAGCTGTATAAGGAGCTTGTCGCACATCAACAAGAAAACACATCCCATACTAGCACAATAGCCTTGTCACTCACTGCTAATGAGGTTAGGACATAGTGTACTCTAACTTTACTATGTCCATTTGGTAAATTTGATATCGCAGACTCGATTGTGAAGTTAAATGCCCATTAAACAAGACAAGTCCTTTACTATGTGTTAACTTTTAAAAGGAGCCAGAGGCAGCAGGGTGTCCCTCGCTTCAGGGGAAATTGGTCTTGTTCTTTCTCGATTTAAAGTTAAGTTTACATCATGAAACCTTATTGAAATCCTGCAGATCATACTTACAGCATAGCTAGGAGAAAAAAGGAAAAGGATCGTGTCCCACAAAATTGAAACTTGAGAACAAAAGTTCCGAATGTCCACAAAACTCCCACCACATAAAAAAATCAAACAGACGAGTACATAATTACCTTGATTAACTTGCTTCTGGCAGCCCGACCAACTTCCAATTGTTTCCTCAGCTGAGCAGCGTCCATGTTTATTGCCGCAGCTAACTCATCAACTGTTAGCTCTTTCCCTAAATCTTTCTGTAAAGTCTCCTTCAATTGGAGGATTTCCTAAATACAATAGACAAAAAACACCAAAGAGAAGAAAGACAATCAGCACATCAAAACAGCAAAAAAACTAATCTCATTCTTTCCATTTACTCTGAGCATGTTTACACTTGTTGTTTCTCGGCAATGCAAGTTCTCACCTTCATAGGTTGCATCAGTTTAAACAGCCAGGTATGCTCGGATGAAGGTAGAACCGGTGGTATCTTCATTTTCTTCCAGTCTAAGCTGCCCAAGTCAGTCGAAGCCGAGTAGTTTCTAGCGAGGCTGTCCGTCTTCCCATCTTCATCATTCTGTCTATGTTTCTTTTTCTGCGGTAATGCAACAAATTCCTCTTCTTTCATTGCTTTAAGAGCAATCCTCTTCTCAAGGTTCAACCTCTTTCCATTATTCCTTTCCCCCCTCACCACATTGTCAGTAACTGCTTTCTCTGCCTCCTCAGCTTCTCCGTCTCTTCTCCTTCGTGATTGCCTTCTCCGTACTCTCTTTCCTCTGACCTCCTCAACAGGATCAGCTGTTTCAGGACTTTGAATGTACAGATATTCCAGTCTGGCAGCAGCTTCACTGTAATCCAAATGCAATGTACTTGGAGAGGCTTCATCCGTCGACACAGCATTCGCTCTATCAACACGCTTTTTAACCTTTTTTAACTTCTTTCCATTCTCTTTAATAGCCTCCAATGGTAAAGCTACTGATTCTAGTGGTCCTGTCAGAGCTACATTCTTAATTTTATCATTTTTGAACGACAATATCACCGGTCTCTTCGTCGAAGCTGCATGAGTCAAGTGCCTCGCATTCAATCCCAACGGAGTTCGCGCAGCAGAACTAGAAGCAGTCACAACTCCCATACCAAAGCTGTTTCACCAAAAGTTAACCGCCAGATTAAAAATCTCCAACACTCAATTCCACGAGATAAATGACATCAACAAACTATGATTCTTTATAAATTCAAAGAAGGCCTAATATCACTAAAATGCTTCAATCGTGATCTTTATCAAATCCATTTCATTGATCACCAAATAGATTAACAGATTTCCGATACAAACTATCAATTGATTCTACACAAACATAAAATTAACAGCATTTTCCATCAACACAATTTCCACGAGCAAATTAACAAAATATAAACCTGAGCAAGTGCAGCAGCTAATCGATCGACGCTAACTACGATTCCTTCCGGCGACAAACGGCGCGAATAACAAGAATCTCAATCGAAAACCAAAGAAATATCGAAAATATAAATACGTCTCTCGAATTTCGGTGGCCACAAACTATTCCGCCAGAAAAAATACGACGACGAAGAAAAGAATGGCGGGTCGAAAGATCGACGGCGGATAAGAGTCCACGTAAGCAAAGAAGAGTGAAGTGGTGACGTGGCGTGCAGCTGAGCAGAGAATTATGTGAGTTAGGCGTCCTACGTGGCAGGTGAAGAGTGGAAGGATAGATATTTTCTGGAGTTTATGGATATAGTTTATTCCACGTATACATATTTTGTTCGAAAGATTGTACCTTTTTTCAATGGTCTGAGAATCCAAACGTTGCCTTATTCTAGCCATTTAATTTTTTTTTTCTTTCTTTTATTTCAACTTGCTTTGGGACTTTGGTTTGTGGGGCTGAAATGTTTTTATTAATAGTCATTTATTTTTGTTCAAAGGGTAGATTTGTGTGTATCATACAAAGCTCTCCTTATTAACGTAGTTATTGTGTTATCAAACTTGGAATATATAAAATTTTTAGGTAAACTAAAGTACATCTTATAAGCAGTGACTTGAGGTTCAGTTATCAAAATTTTCTTGTATTTTCTTCCGGTCCGTAGTTAATGCATTTATTAATTGGAGAATTTAGGGGGTTTTGGTCTAATAGTGCCCGGCTATATTACGAGGGAAGATTCGAAATCTACTTATTATTAAAAGTTCATTGGGAAAAGCTTTACTTGTTGCCAGACTCGAATCTAATTAAATAGGACCTAAAACCGAAAATATTAATTGGGGGCCTCATAACTTGCTACTAAGCCCATTTAGCTGAAATGGGCTTAAAACTAAGCCCACATTCGTGGATGAAGTTCCAGCCTTCCATTCTAGGAACATACGAGCAATTAGCCAAATCTAATAAGGATAAATAACCCATGTCTCCATCAGGTTAGAAAAGGATATTATAATTTGAAATATCACAAACAACTTCAAGGTGTTTTTTAAAACTTTGTTCAGATTTGAAGTTATTTTTGTAATATCTCAACTATAAATGTTTTTTTCCCGTAATATCACAATTATTCTCATTAAATAAAATGTTGGTCAACATAAAGTCTAACTAAATGGAACATACTAGTCTACTTTTAAGTTTTAACCGGATATGGTTTAAGTAAGATATTCCTGATCCAGAAACCACAAAACAGAAGAGAAAAGAAAATTATAGTTCATATCTGGCTTGACCGAACCCAACCAATCAAAAAAGCAAGTGTATTATACTTGCTATTTGATTGGTCACTCTCCCCAAACTTTCCACCAACCACACGGCAAGTGTAAAACACTCGCCCTCATTACACCGGTTTGGCCGAGTCAGACTCGGGCTAAAATTACCCGAAGAGAAGAGGTAGTAAATGTATGTTCCCTAAAGTAAAGAATTTAGAGAGACAATGTAGTTAAGACCCGGGTTGGATATAGGTGGTCCGTTAAGTGGATGTGGGGGTAGGATCGGATATATAGGTGTCGGGTTAGCCCGCAGAGATTGTACATGATTGATGCAGCCTTTTGGCTTAAGAATTAAGATCAACAGCAGTATACAGCAGCAATCGGACCATTTGACTATGGTCCATTTTTGTCTTTTAATACCTTATTAGGAATATCGGACCACCACCTGACAACTAAGACCGAGCAAGCCCAAAACCTGCATTTTCATTTATTAATAAGCAGCCATAAATCATTCATTTGGAAGAATTGACTCCAAACAATCACACTACATGCAAATGGTAAAAGTAAAACCAAGAATATGTAGAAATGCTGATTCATTAACGAGCTGAATGAAATACATGCATGAGGGTCACTTCAAAATGATCTAGTTAATCTAGCTACAACCCTACGGCTACATGAAAATTCTAGACCAAACCCGATTCAAATAGGTATAAAATTAATACTCGCTCGCTCACTCTTTGTTTTAACGGTCTCATCGAATCGGGTTCGAATTAGAATTATCCACCACTACATTAGACTCAATTAATGCAATTCCTTAAATTTATTATTCATTCCCATCTCCAAGTGCAGATGCTGCTACTGCTTCCTAGCTCGATCCCTCTACATATCATCCAGCATCATGAGCAGAAAGTCTGCTGAATTTGCTCAGCCAAATCTTCCGCGCTAAGCTGGCATTCAATCCCAATCTGCCAAACAAGGCAAAAACACGAAAGAAATCAATAAATTTGTTTAGCTACCTAGATGAATGATAATGGATTCATAAATGAAAAGAATTCTGTAGTGGGTGCAACTACAACCTGCAGGGATAATAAATCTAGATAAAAACAACAAATTGTCCTAGTTTTCAGTGTAAAAAGAGTTGTTTTCATGGAAAAAGTTGCATACTGTACCATTTCAGTATGTACGTACGTATGACAGACAGACTGTGTATGCAATGTCGGCCTTAATGATTACGAGTACTGAGGCGCCTCTTCCAATATTGTATTTTCTTGATTTATTGCACTTTCAACATTAATTGCCTAGTAATCTAACAATCTGCTTAACTCTACCTTAATTGTGAAAGAATTGAGCATGGTTTCATCCACGGTGTTGATGTTCACGTTCAGTATCTCCAGCTCAAGTTCTTCCAGCGCGGAAATGATCCGGACCGCCTGGCCCGGGATGCGGTGGGACGCCGTCTTGAGCAGCAGCTGGTTGGGGCCGGAGAACTTGACCTCAACTTCAGCCACGGCCGACTTCGAGCTGGCCACAAGCTCGTTCACGGCGTCGTTTATGGAGGAAGTGGACGAGTTGCAGGGAGAAGGATCGACCGGGCTGGGAAGGGACGGGGAATTGATGAAGTAGGGTTGCTGCATAAAGGTCTTGTAAGGGCTGCTGGATTGAGGGGTCCTCGGGCTTATAGGGAGGTTCAATCGCGGGCTCATCGGTGGCTTCCTCGGGCTCAGGGCCGAGCCGGGCCGCGGGCTCAGGACCTCGGCGTAGGCCGCTTTGCGTTGCTTCTTGGCTTCCAGGGATTGGAGAACTTGCTGCAGTTCGGTTATGTAGTCCACGACTCCCCCGATTATGGACGCTTGGTCGCCCTGTTTACAGGATTTGAATCTCCTATTTCAGTTTTGAATCATCGAAAAGAAAAGCATAACATATTCAGTTGATTAATTAATGAATGTATAGTAAACATGACTTGTGAAACATTCCCAAGTACACAATGATGAATGTCTGCATGGTAACAAAAGAGGAACAATCAAGAAATTTAATGCCAAAATACGTACATAAATTAAATATTCCAAAATGTGTACTGGAATTGGGTTAAATAGCATAACTAAACTAGCCCTGTTTCTTTATTTTGGGGACAAATTAATTTCAACTTTAATTGTTATTTTTCTTAAAGAAATCCAATTTGAAGAACCAATCTCCAAAACCTAGGAAAACCATATTCAGCAAGAAGCAGGCTTGGTTTTAGCTAGAAATGGCCAAACATGTCCTACATAAAATTATTCTTTTAATTTTTAAGATACACACACTAAACGGCAGGAGAATGAATCTATTAACCGCTTAAATCAACCATGGTGGCATGTCGTATATAAAAGATGAAGGAAAAGCAGTGTAAATTAATTACTCGTTTGACATAAAAGCATGGCATGAGAGAACGAAGCACGGAGAGATGCTCGTTCATTTGCTTCCTCCGGTTGCGCTCCACCGTGATGTGGCTGATTTTTTGCTGCCCTTCTTCCATCTCACCGCCGCAACTTCTCGCCGCCGCATCGCCGCCGTTTATCTTCTGTCTCTTGCTCTTGGGCGAAGCAGCAGCTTCCAGCTCCGTCTCGGACTCGAGAAAAGCACCAGACTTCTGAAACTCAAAGCTATCTTGGGTAATTCCCCCCTGATTGCTAAAATCAGAAGCAGCAGCAGTATTATTATTATTGTGATTATTACTATTATTATTCTCCCAAGCTTCAAGAACGCTGAAAATGTCATCAACCGGCGAAGCCGCGTCGCGACAGAAGTCGGATTCCCCGAAAATATCAGATAAAGCCGCACCCTCCATTGCCACAAAGTAAGAGCTTCAAGAAAAAGTCGACAGATTTGAATTATCAGAAGAAAAACTAGGTTTTTCAAGCTGGGATTTATACAGAAAGGCAAAAACAAAAAGCTAGTTTTTGGTTTGAAAGATTTGAAAGGGACTAAACTATCGCCATCAGATTAGAAGGTGGTGTTTTAAAGGGTTAAGCCGTTGAAGTAATTTGGGGAAGTGGGGTTGGGAGAAATCACTTGGAAATGTGAGAAGAGAGTGACACTGGAGTGCAAAAGAGGGAATTGCAGAAGAAGAATTCTGAAGCAGTTAGAGAGAGAGGGAGAATGTGTTGGTAATATATAAATATTGAGTGGGTATTAATCTTGTGAATGAAACCATGGAGTAATATAACTGATGAGGGTGCAGGAGGTGTTTGTACTTGATGGAGCTGGTAAATTCTACATTTTACTGGAAAATTCTAGTCCAAACCGGCTTGATCGAATCCAATTAATTAAAATAATAAATGTAATACATTTATCATTTAATTGATCACTCTCCCTTAATTTCATCAACCACAAGCCAAATGCAAAACTCACACCACTCGTCACATCTCGTTACAGTACTGAAAGTTGATATTTTGCCAGAAGTTGCCAAAAGTCAAGAACGGGAGCATGTGGAGAGAAAACTTTGTCGGAATTAAAATTCCATCTAGAAATATTTGAAGATTTCTCAACTGCTCAAAATTAAGAAAGGAAATCTACCATGTGTTTAATAGAATGTGAAAGTTGTGGTCAACTAGTAATAATTCCTTAAGACGAGCAGGTGGCTTAACGGTAAGCATCTGCACCTATAAACCAGTAGGTCACGGGTTCGAGTCTTATCAAGGGGATAATTGGGGAACCAGTATTGATAATAATAATAATAATAATAATAATAATAATAATAATAATAATAATAATAATAATAATAATAATAATAATAATAATATGAATCTTTACAATATGCATGTATTCAGATATGATTATACGAATACGATTATGGATATAACGATATAACTTTCTTTTAAAATTTTTCATGTGAGGATTGTTGGTCATATTGTTGGACATGAACGTCCTATATGACACTATACGACAAAATAACTTTTAGAAGTATACATTAATTAGAAATAAATTATTTAAAATACGCTGAGTTCTTTTTTGTGGGCAGAAAATGAGAAAAACTTTCAAACCATTTAGGCTAACTAGATAACTGTTAATTATTGGAAAAAGTTTTACTAACTCGCTCACCAAATCCAAGTTGTAAAATATTATTAATTATGATTACAAATATTACAAGAACTCAACTTAAACAGGGTTAAGATAATATGAAATATTTTATTTATTATAATATATATATATATATATATATATATATATAAACATAAATGTATGTATAATGTGTTTTTTATTGTTTTCCACAATAAAAATATGTTATCTGTTAAATCAATCTTTTATCTATATTATTAGTTTGGTTGATATTGATTATTTTGCTATTTAGTTAAATTTATCTATATGTTTGTAGATTTATGATTTTAAAGTTTATTATTAAAGATGTTATTTGAAAATTAATGAGTAGTTTAATATTATTTAACTTATTTTATTATTTTTAGATAATATTTATATAATTATAATAACTAATATTTATATTATTATATATTTTTATAATTAAATATAAATATTATTTAATTATGACTTCACAACCGTTTCGACCGGTGGTCCGATCGGTCGAACCAGTAAAACCAGTAACCAGTAAGTGCTCCGGTTCGACGTCCGGTCCAGGTTTTAAAACATAGGCGACAGGGAAATGAAAAGTTCTCTTTTTTTTTAATTTTTTGTTTTTATCAATTCAACAATATTTTTCTTATTTTTTTCTCTTATCTCACTTAATTCTTTTTCTTTTTATATATATATAATTCTTATTGTTTGCACAAAATAGTGTTGTTTGGTATATTACTCATTTATGTGATTTAATTGTTATAATTTAATAAATATTTAAACTAAATATTAATATAAAAATTATTTTTATAATATTTGAATCATAATTCTTTTTATTTGCACCCACAACCAACAAGTATGCTACAATTACAAGTCTTTAGTACTTTTAATATCAGATGATGACATTTTTGCTTAAAGAAAAAAAAGTATGATGCCATTTCAGTTGTAAATGATATAAATGTCCTTATTTATTCTCTCCACCATCGTTCACACAAATTCTATGAACAATTCAGTGACAGATTTTTCGTAATATTGAATAACACTTCTTCAACAAAATGGTATTTTTCTTGGATCACATTAAGCGTGTGATATACCAAACCAAAATCATGCTACAGGGTATGCCTTTTATTCCAGACCCTTGTATATGCATTTTAAACATTAAATAATGCATATCTTCCGCAGATGACATGCCTTTTTGGTAAAGTAAAACAAGAATATAAATTGAGTGATTTGAAATGTTGTAACATCCCGACTTTTCGGCCGTACAGGTATGACGTATGTGTTTACCAACGTGCACAATTTAATTAATTATAAATGCATTTTATATTTAATTTTATTTATTTAGATGTCATAACGTGAATTGTTTGGATATTTGAATCTATATGATTATTTGAACTCCATGCTTTTAAGTGAATTAATTGATCTTTGTATGTACGTGATCCGTTTTCTGTTTTTCGTGAAACTTGAATATGTCCGAGATTTATGTGTTATGAACTTGTGAATGTGCTCGTTTCATGTTTTTGGTTTCGTATGATGTGGTTTTGCATTGCATTTCATTTACGTGACAAAAACGGAGGCTTACGAGCAATTAGCGCACTTTTTGGTCCGACATTCATATCTTGAGCTAGGGAATTCGTATTCGAATTCCGTCACCTCCATTGAGTTCAAATCGGTAATTTGGACTTGATGGGACCATCCTCTTATTTTTATAAAATTTCTAAGACCTCCGAAACACGACCGAAACGAGCCCCTTATGCATTAAAATACAACAATTGAACCAAAAAGGACCCGCGTAGCGCTATGTTACACACCTAAGACCTATGCCACCTACCTAGCCCCACATGAGCCACTCTCTCTCTCCCCTCACCAGCTATCACATGTCCCACGCACCCCTTTCCCCAACAATTTCATTTCATTTTCATTCCAAGAAAGAAGAGAAGAAGCTCAATTTCCATACCTCCATTTCTACACCACTTCCAAGCTCAAGAACTCCATCATTTCTTGCATAACTCTTAAAGGTGATAACATATTTGAATTCCTTGTTCTCTTGTGCATCATACATGGTAAACATTGGAAGCATTCTCCATGGATTTAAGCATGATTGATTTTGGGGTAATTAAGGGTTTTGGGAGTTCTTGTGGGTTCTTGCATTTCCATGATTCTTGTTGAGATTTCCTTGCTTCCTTGATGTTTCTTGATGTATATATGTGAATATATGGACTTGCTCTCTTGGTGTATGAATGTGGGAAGATATGCCTTGATTGCTCTTGTTGGGTTTGGGAGAAATTGGGGAATTCTTGTGCTTTTATGCAATTCCATGAACCTAGGTGCATATATGATGATTCTTGATGCATATCTTGGGTGTACTTTGAACTCCATGATTGAGGTTGATCAAGGGAGGTTTAGGAATTAATATACATGTTGGGTTTGGAAGGGGAATGCATGATTATATGACTTGGTGCCCAATTTGTCCAAGATATGTGTTATATAGATGTTTGCAAGCATGAATGAGTGTTTTGGCTTGGTGTTTGCCTTTGAACCCTTGATCCCCTTCTCCCCACCTATTGTATTTGATCAATATGTTGTAGTATGAAGTAAGTATGTGAGTCTTGGTGTCAAGAATGTGATTAATTGGATCAATGTGCAACCTTGTATGCCACCTTGCCTCTCTTGAACTCATTTGGCCTTTCTTGCTTGAACTCTTAATGTTTGAACATAATTTCTCATTCTTGAATGCCCGTGAATGCCTTGATATGATAATGTATGAGTTTATGACTTTATGAAAGTGTTTGGAATGAGTTTGAAGTGTTCTTGCATGTTGGAAACTTGTTTTGGCCGATTGCAACTTGTTTTGGGTTTTTTTTTGTCTGGGGGCTTCCCACGGCCGTGGATTTTTGGCCTTGTTTTTCCCACGGCCGTGTATCAAGCCGAAAGCTACTGCCTCATTTTGGCCATTTTCCCAGCCCATGGAAAATTTGCCTTTGTTTTTCCCACGCCCGTGGATTTTGCCCTGTTTTCTGCCCGATTATGTTTTGCTTCCTGTATCTTCGTACGAATTCCAAATGACCTCAAATTTTGATCATAGAAACCTTTGAAGTATATTTTATTATAAAATTGATTTCACCTCAATATCTTTTATAATTTGTGAGATCCAATAAATTCTTTTTGGTGTGGCCATTCCCTCGAAAATCTGCTTTCACCCAACTTTACACCTACGCCATTTTCTGCTCGCTTTGAACTATGATTGGAGCCATACCTTCCTGGAAAACTTAGTGTGTCTATTTTCGTTCCCCACAAACAAAACCCAATTCCAACTTCTACAACTCGAGTTATCCTCAATTTACCATAGCCTACCCGTTTCCAATTTCTGTCAGCTTTTGCTAATCATTGCTCAAACCTCTCTCTTTGCATTCCTTTCTCCTCTTTGACCCTTGTCTATGCTTTGAATGAATTTTATGCTTTATTAATTGATTATTTATGATGTATTAGGCTCATTTTGTTAAATTATGAATTCGATTGACATGATTTGTGTTTATTATGAGTTCGCTTGCCGACGTTGATCCTAATTGCGAGTGAATGCTTGGCTTGATGATTTGGGAGCCCTAATTGCTTAATGTGTTATGTCTTATGAATCTTATGACTTTTGAACTCAATTAATTATGTGTCTTGATCATTATTATTCAATTATGCATTGATATGAATTGACTTACGAAAGTTATGAAATCGAATGGACTCGAACGTATGAATTATGAATGAAATGATTGAATATGAGCCTTGATGGGCATTTATTGTATACATGAACATTCTCATGACATGATATTATTCTTATGCATTTCATGACACCCTCATTGCATTGTCGAGCGTCAATTGTGGTCATTTAGAGTCTCATGCACTTTTCTTGCACAGATTCGGGTCCAGTTGAGACAAGACCGTTTTGGAAGCTTGCTTCTTTTGTTTTAAACTTCAAAGGTGGGTTTCTCTACTATTATCTAAATGACCTAATAGAACTCCTATGTGAAATGTTTTGAGCCAAAATTATACGTATATGTAATTAGAGTCGTTTTCTATCGAGTAAATGATTGCAAACATAAAGCCCTTTTGTTATGAACCCTACCTTGTTTTGGCAAGAATGGACCGAATGCACAGAATGGGGCCCAGGGGTTTATTATGAGTGGCTAACCGGGAAGGCAAGGGCCGACGGGGATCCCTCATACTAGTACCACCAATGAACGGTGCAACTAGACCTCGTTGGAGATAGTGAGGGATAGCCACTGAGTGCCTTTAGGGGATTCATGTACCCCTCTAGGTCAATGCATGGATGGTTCGGGGCCGATCACCCGACCATCACCCGGAGAAGGAGGAACGTGCGGGAAGGTCGGTACACGGATTGCCCAAATGTATATTAAAATTGAATGAATGTACACGAAAGATTGAATGAACGCATGAATGAAAGAATGAATGTATGAATGAAAGTAATGAATGAATGATAATGAATTACATGAGGTGGCGGAAGGAGAATTATGCACGGCCCCTCGCCGGGCTTATAATGACCGAATGCTAATAAAATGAACGATATAATTCCGTGTGTTGATTTCTTCACCCACTTGGGGATTTTTTTATAAAACCTCATATGGGATTATATTATGCATATGATTGTCTATTTACCGCTTTATATATTTATTGTACGCCCAGCTTTTTATACCCACCAGTCTCCTATAGACTGAACCCGGATTTGTTTCAGTTGTGTTGTGCAGGTTCCCTTTTTGGAGTGCTTGGCGGGAGTTCGTGTCTTTTGGTAGTGTTTTGTCTAGAGTCTCATTTCTCTTGTACACACACTCATATTTAATTCATGTATATATTTCTCGGCGCATTTTAATTACTGTTTTGAGACTGCGAAGGCCGTGATGCATGTATCGAATTTTGTAGAGCCTGTGGCTCAAATTGTTTATGTTATGTATTCATGCTTCAGCATGTTTTATTGTACTCTGATGCATGTGGTTGTGTGGTTAAGGGTAGTCCCGCCTAGCCTAGCGAGTGTGTGTTGTGTCCTTCTTCGCCTTGATTCGGATTCGGGCTTGGACTTCCATTTCATGACCGGGTTTGGGTCTTGGTGCGGGGGATGTTACGTCATGCGCCGAGCATTACAGTTAGGGACTAAAATATAATTTTTAAAATTTGATAAATTTCATTGTAATTAAATTTAAATGCATGATAGTTATTTCTAAGAAGAAATCTTTGATTTACAAAAGAAAAGGTTTGTTGATAAATTAAAAAACACGTTCTCACTGTTGCAAAATACTTGAGATTATGTCTATGATGCATATACATTTTTAAAAATATCATCTTGACTTATCGTCGGAACTCGTATCTTACACTCTTAACGTGAAAAATTAAAAAATTACTATATTCGTATTGTATTGTGTTGTGTCCGTATCGCCGTATCCGTGTATTATAAGATTATGTTCCTCATAAGTATACAGGTCGAATGATAACCTCGACATTCTTGGAAACAGCATGTTCTTCCAACGTCTCCATCTCTTTGAGCTTCTCTTCTGTCAATGAAACTTGTCCATCCTTTATCCACTTATTGCGACCCACATACTGTGAGAAACAATAGCTGATGATCATCTTTTCCAGGATCACTGCACTTCTCATCAAGTATTCAACAACTTCCATCTCGCTCTTCGTTCCAGAAAACCCCGTAAATATCACCTTTTTCAAGTGGTCATGAAATTCCAAACTCCCCCTCACCGCTCGAGGTTCCCCTCTAGTTGCCGACACCCGTGATGATTTTTCCACCTGTATGGAAAAACCGAGGAATTAAATCATCAACGTGTTTGCAATAATATACACATAGGTGTGTGCGTGTGAAACAAGAGTCGGGAAATGGAACGCATTGAGTGTGCTGAATTGTTACTAGTGGATATAAAGCTTGTAAGGTCACACAAACAGTGTCAACTGATGAAGTCCATGTGAAACAAGATACATATCGCATCATTTTTCGAGCTAATCGATTCTTGGTATATTGAAGAAAGGACCGAAACTTATTTCAAAAACTAAGTCTCAAACACGACAACACTCACCTGCAAGTGGAATTCGCGTAGAACAGGGCACATCCTTAGAATTGAAGCAATAGAAAATCGATCGGGTTTAAAGCAAATGCCTAACGTTTCTCAATGTATTACACCTGACTGGTGTATACATCTGATCGAAGACATTAAACAAAAAACAGTAAGTCCATAATATCATAGCTTATACTGAAACAAATAAACCAAAAGAATAGGAATAAGCTTTCTCAAACCTCATGATACTGCCCATAAATATGGAGACTTAAGATTGCAACAGGAGGCAATGATTTTGCAATTCTCGCAGGTCCCCAGCCATTTAATCCGTATGGAAGGGAGAGAACAAATCTTTCAAGCTTTGGAATGTGTTGAAAAGAGAAATTTATCGAATAGTAACCAAAATACTCGAAACATTCAAGATTGTCGGCCCGAAGCTCTATCCCTTCTATGTTGGACAATAGTTTAACGACAAGACACTTCAACCGGAGATTAGAGCCACAAATGCGCAACGTATACTTACGTGATGAAGTACATTGCTCCATGAACAAATCCTCAAGGTTCAAACAATTGGATGAAAGGCAAGAAATTGCTTGAGGAGTAATCGACACCCTATCAAGGTCAAGAACTTAAAGGCTGTTGGGTCGGATTATTTCACAAGTTGAAGAAAAACGGCACCCTCTTAGACGAAAATATTCCAATGAACGAAGTTGAGAAAATAATCTGCAAGTCACACTGAGGTATTGATACTCAAAATGAGCAACAATATCATGAATATCACAGCACACTAAATCGAGATGAAGGACCTTCATGTTAAATCTTCCAAGAGAACAAACCCATGTCCAAAGTTTACTCAGGAGAGCACATGATAGCCTGCAAGAATAGATACTAGAAACAGAATGTAGCCTAAAAAATGAGTCCACTTCCTTTGATAAAGTTTTCCTGAAGGCAACATCTTCGATTCTGCGTACGACAATAGCCCAATGGTTCACAGGGAGATGTGTCAAGATAAGAAATATCCATGAGAGGCACTGAGGCATAAAGACTTCTCCACGCTTACACAATATGCTTGTCCTCACAGAATCTATTGTCGGCAGGCGAAAAAGAATGTCCAGCAAAAGATCATTGGGCAATTGACTAATGAAATCTTCACCCTCCTTTTTGTAATAGATTATGAAAATATTTTTGTATAAACTAGCATCTATTTGTAATGTTATTTGATGGATTGGTTCTGAATAAATAATTCTGAATGGTTGTAAAATATTTTTTTTATTTTTTTTAATAATTTCCGACGGGATTCCGAGGGGAATCCCGTCGGAATTGTTTATTTTTTTTAAAATTTTGATAAATCCGACGGGTTTCCGAGGGAAATCCCTTCGGAATTGTTTTATTTAATTTTTATTCTACAAAATCCGACGGGTTTCCGAGAGAAATCCCGTCGGAATTATTTAATTTTATATTTTTATTATAAAAATCCGACGGGATTCAGAGGGAAATCCCCTCGGAATAATGTAATTATTTTTTTAACATTGATAAATTCGACGGGATTTCCCTCTGAATCCCGTCGGAAACATTTTATTTTATTTAAAAAATTCGGTTTTATTTTCCCTAGTAATTCCGTCGGTTTTCCCTCGGAATCATGATTCCGAGGAAGGGTTTTCCTACGGACTTGTTCCCGTTGGAATTCACAGATTTTCTTGTAGTGACAGTCGCCACCCTGATCATTTCAACCACAAAAAAATTTGTTTGCTTACTACTTAAAAACAAGTATGCAATAAACTACAAGGATAATATGTCTCAGTTGCCACATTAGATTTCTGAATCAAGAAACGGGAAAGAAAGGGTAATACCTTGACCCAATGAAGCCAATTATTATTTAAGCTCGAATTTCTTCTTTTCCTTAATAGTCAAAGGACCATTAGCTTTTAAGGTCGAATCT
>JBBMKE010000009.1:17411672-17422424 GCA_037834125.1 Lippia alba | reverse complement strand
TTATATTGAATATATGACCAAAATTACAAAATCATCTCTAAAGTTTACAAAAATAACAAAACGATCTCTACAAAATATGATTTTAACAATAAATCAACGATATTTTGAAAATGACATAACGGAACCCTAAGACCACAAACGATTCTCAAAAGTTAGAGACTAATTTATAATTTTTTAAAAATTATAAAGTAAATTATAATTAAATCTAAATACAGGATAATTAAATATAATTTTCCCACTATAAATATTGAGTGGGTATTAATCTTGAGAATGAAACCATGGAGTAATATAACCGATGAGGATGCAGGAGATGTTTGTACTTGATGGAGCTGGTAAATTCTACTTTTTACTGTACTGAAAGTTGATGTTTTGGCAGAAGTTGCCAAAAGTCAAGAACGGGAGCATGTGGAGAGAAAATTTTGTCGGAATTAAAAATCCATCTAGAAATATTTGAAGATTTCTCAACTGCTCAAAATAAAGAAAGGAAATCTACCATTTGTTTAATACAATGTGAAAGTTGTGGTCAACTAGTAATAGTTCCTTAAATAAGATAAAATTTCCATTGAAGTTAATAGCAAGTTCTCATATTGAATAATTTTATTCCGAATCTGATTCATTAATATTATTTTAATTAAGAAATGACTATATGTTTGATTTGTAATGGTAATGCATTTATATAATTAGTTGAATCCAATCGATTTGATTGAATTAAAAATTTTAGTCAATCTACATCATCATCGTCAAATATTAAAAAGTTGAAATCTTTTGAAAACATAGAGCTTTCTTACTATGTAGGAATAACCATTAACTAGAGACGAATTTTCATTGTTTATACCGGAAGTATAAGATTAAGAGCTCATGAACATGCATATTTCTTGTCCCCTAATTAATATAATAACGTTGGATGATAGAATTGTTTGGACTTTTGAATACGACATGGCATAATAGCCAATTAGGAATGTCTGGCTTCATAACAAAATAAAAAAAATTAAATAATTGACAAGGGATATAATTTTCTTGCGGCGACATCTGAAATATCAATTGGTCCTCCACCATGAATGAGAAATCACAATACTCAAATTAACTCTACCTGCCAATTCTTCGAATTTTGTTTCTCACCTCAATCAATATTTTATTCTGTATATACATATATAATTTTACTTTTTCCTCAAACGAATGATGGAAAAAAGTGAATGTATGTACTTGACTATATATTACCAAACCAGGAATAAATATACTTAGTGTGCATGAGTTCAAAAATGAAAATTCAAATTTGGACAAGATTAATGAAGAACGTAGTTTAGCAAATGTTTTGTTACGGTAAAGACGGTGTTTGCCTAAGTTCATTTTAAATAAGATATCGGATAAAACTATGATCGAGCACTAGCTTATAAGATAACGGTAATGACAATTACTAGGAACATTGTTCTCAATAGAAAGAGGTTTAGACTTTAATAATCTGATTCAACTCGAACCTGATACCATACCAAAAGGTGTAGTAAAAATAGTAGTAGAAAAGAAACCAATTTTTCTATAAGTTGTTGCAATGGGTGCACAACTAACCAACTACAAATAATTAACTCATGAGAAATATTTGTCTTAAATTCATGTTCTTCCCACAAAATGATGAGCGGCTTTAATTAATCATATATAGTTTTCAGATGATAACTTTGGATTGTTCCCAACCTTAAATAACCTGAGAGGAATTTGGTATGTACTTGAATCTCAATAGTCTCCAGTCTCCATTGATAGTTAATGATGAAAAAAATGGCAACAAAAGGAAGTGCTTTGATTGAACCCTGCAAACCAAAAGGCAGCAGCTTTAGTCTGTTATTCAGACCCTAAATGCACAACAGTACGTAGATAATATTGCTCTTAAATTATTCCTTTTTTCCTTATCACATCAGCTTTATTACAACTTTAAATGGCAACATTCTTGAATATGCACATTTGAAGAAATCCTTCATAAATTTAATCTCTGAGGCGACACAACTTGGAAAGGCATGCAACTTCTGAAAGGATACCATCAATTACGAATAAACAAACTATTATAAATCCAATCTGTAATTATACGACTTCGATCCAGGCAGGTGCAGTGCAATAAAGAAAAGGATTGTGAGTGACATGGACTTATTTTAACCACAATCTTTCTAAATTGAGTTGTTGACATATTTCGAAGAAACCCAGAACATGAAACGACAAAAGGTATCGACAGATTATACATACATACATAAAGAATACGTATACGTATATGCATGTGTATGTGTACCCACGTAGACAGACGGAGTAAATGAGGAAGAAAGGAGGGGTGGGATGGACGGTGAAGACGATGGGGCACTGAGCAGTGTCAGCAAGTTGTGTCTGAAAACAAGGGAGCTTCAAGAAGATGGCCATTAATGCGCAGTCACAGACCACGCCATTTCCGTGCCATTCCAATTTCAACTATTTAATTTTTTTCACCCTATTTATTATTAATCTTCAATTTATTCGCATTTATTTACAGTTTGCTGTGGCTGGATGCATGCATGCAGGTGGGCACTCGGAACGGGAGCGAGGAAACGCTGCAGTAGGCGCCAGACAATTATATGGGACTGCCTTCTCAATCATCAACATTTACAGAGTCATCATTTTCTTTTCTTTCAGTAAAATTCATAAATCTCATTTATTTCCTCTATGTCCAACAAATTTTTCCTTTTCAAACTTCATCTAATCTATACTAGGGTGTAAGATATTTGAGCCAATTCGAGTGACATTTGATTTAAATTCGAACTCTTTAGGGGGCGGCATGAACATCTTGATTGTTTGTTTTAGGTTATGGGTTTTTTTTTTTTTTACCAAATTACAACTTTTGTTATGATGTTTCTCTTAATTATACAAAGTACACCTAAGGGTTCAAAATTTTTACGTGTATATATATACAAATTACCAAATAATTTACGTAACATAACTTCTGATGAAGCCGTTTTTGTTTATCTATGAATATCCTATTTTACCTATGGTACTTGGTTCGATATTTAACCAAATCATAGGGCACATTAATATAAATATACCTTCATGTGTAAGCCGCCCTTCAAGCTCGACAGTAACGCAGCCGAGCTTGTACTTCCACGGGTTGCCCTTGTTCCGTATACAAGTTCTTTAAAATTTCTCGTACTTTTTTTTTTTTTTGGATTAGCATCTCGAAATTAATTTTAAAGATGAGGTTGAGTTTTGGCCAAAGATTTTAAAGCTTGAAGAGCTCAATCAATTTGAATCTAATGTTACCCAATCACCAAACCAACCCCACCAAGAATGACCTCATAAATATCACGATCATTGCACTAATCATTTATCACATATGTAAAGCAAAAAGATGGCAATTACAATGAAATCATCCCAAAACAATTGTCTTGCAGTGTCGTACAACACAAGAGCCAAAGCAGAGCAGTAATAGTGAAACAGAGCACAGTACATTCTCACAAAATGAACAGACTCTTCATAAAGACAAAGGGGCACACACAAGTCAGTTAACATTCTCAGCCACCGTAAAACCCAAAATTAACCACATCACACCCAAATATGAATCTTATTAATATACAGCCTCATAGTTCCATAGATTCCAGAGTCACATAAAGACTCAAAGAAAACAAGAAATCAAGCAATTCAGAAGTGGTTATATCATTGTAACGAGCAATTATTCAAACTAATATCCGGTTTTAGACTATCTTAGTTGTTTAATGGAGTAAATTAATCAAGAAAATATCTCCGGCATTTAACAGAGCCATAAACACTTGAATTATATCATCATTCATATTTCACACTGCTGGTTATTCATACCTCAAGTGATGTGCAGAGAATAATTTTACATGTCCCAAGTTACAGTATAAGCTAGCATCAGATTTTACCATCTACAGTTTTTTCCTTCCCAGTTTGTCAGAGAGTATAAATGGCATTTAATCCAATCTTGCCCCTCACAGACCAATGGTATGTGCATATTCTTTATCTCGTATATATTTTGGATGTCCATTAAGTAGTATTAATACTTATAAGGGACAAAATTCTAAACACAAAACCGGAGTAAATAACGCGGGGTCCACCCCGTTTCCATACTTCATTCATTTCACACTCTGAAAACACCATTAAAAGCAGACCCACGAAATGTATGAGGCACAGCATTAGTGCAGACAGAAGAAAAATTACAGCATCTATTCACTACTTACCTTATCTGAAGCTCCTTGGTAGTTTTACGAGCCGGTAAGAAAATGTTGATGAATAAAGCTGGATCTCCGGGCGGCTTCATGTCCAATTAGAGGCTGTGGTTGGGCCCCGCCGCCTTGATTTCTCAATAGATTTTACATGGCCCAGTTTTGCTGTCGTGTCCCCATCCTACATTATAGCAGCTATTGATGCAGTCCCTCTTTACTGCTCCATAAGAGATCGATATGTATAAGCACTAAAATATGCACACACACATGATATGTATGACAGCATAGTATTATTTAAGTTCATATAAGGCGGTAAAAGAAAGGAGGCGTGCTGTAATTTTCATCTCAAGTAACAGAGGCATTACAAGAAAGAACCAAGAAAGAAAATTAAGTCTACCTTAAATGTGCAGCTGACTGATATAACTACCAAAGGGCAGCATGGTTAAAAGAAGTGCAAGTTTTGCTAGGTACACGGGCCCTTGAAAAGACATATCATAGGTTTACAACTATGCTAAAATAAGATTGGCCACACTAATTGCAAATATTTCATCTTTTGTTGCTATTACTTAAAACCCGACTCTTTGATCAGCTGTTCCTCCTTTCTAAGGTATGGTTTGCTCTTTATCTTTTGTGGAGATTTGACGAATCAGACAGATAATGACTACGCAAAATGGCACCTAGCTCATAATGACTGTTGCTTTCGAACGCATTGGACAAGAAATAGGTGAGAATGAAGCTCATTCCAATTTTTCCAGGAGAAAGGACGAAAGAGGAGTTTTAGAAATGAAAATGTTTACCGAAGACTTCTTGTAGAATCCGAAAATTATGTCATGAAGGAGAGAAAGAAATGCTAAAATATTAGTATAGAAGTATTTCAAAAGAAAGACGTAGTGGAAGAAGACCCTGTTCCATATTTTCTGCCATCATAAGTATGCTCTGAAATGCAATGTAGAATTCGACATTTTGTTCGACTTTGCGTAACCTAATTTAACTCCAAAGCAGCAGATAGAAGCAATACTCAACCAATTACATCCCTCAGATTAAAAAGTCAACAAGGTCATTTAGCATTAAGTAATCAGATGCTCAAATAAAATCTTGATACTTCTAGTTCAAAATATTTGACTATGAATAACAGTTGAAGGAATACCTTTTATAGTGCATTAATAGACTCTGCTGAGTTAGGTGAGGATTCTCAAAACTGAGTACAAAATTTTTATACACAATATCTTTGTGAAAATGCCACATTTATGGTCAAGAAATAGGAAAACATCACCAAATCAAGCCAATTATCCCCTTTCAACATAAAATATGTTTTGATTGCCCAGACTGAACTTAGGTTTGAGTTCTGTGGTATTTGGTTTTATAGATGGTAATGTTATGAAATATTCATTATGAGAGAGAGGAAGATCTCAAAACCCCCCATTTTACTTATCTTTCAAACCTGAAGGCATGATTAAAGCGACATATTAAAAACGATTTACTCAAACTTTTACCTGTGATATCTACAGTGAAATTGCCCCCATAATTTGTTTGTTTCAGCCTACATTTAAGGTTTCATTTTGTGATGGTAACCGGGGAGAGAGAGTAGTTGGCAAAATGTAAATTTTGCCTGTAGTAGGCAGACATAATATTTTGAGGAATGTCTTGCACCTTTTTTGGGTCCCTCAGCATGTGTAAAGTTTCAGAAGTATAACATTATTATCCACTTAAGCAAACAAACCAATTAACAAAACTCTTTCTAAGAAGATTAAAAATGGTACAAGCACGAACCACTTTGACTTCAAAGAAACTGAAGACATTTTTGCTCCCAAATGTTAACCGTGTAATAATGACTAAGCACCACAATTTTTACTGCATGATATATAATGTCTCTAAGTATAAAATATTTACCCAAATATAAGGACGCAAGAGTTAAGTAAAGAAAACTAAAAAGCTTCATGAATTGTTTCTTATCTACATCGCAAAAGGTAAAACATGCCATATTAGATAAAACCAAGATTAGTGGGAGCCATTTAAATGCCGCAACTAAAAGAGATTTCACAAGTTACCGGCAAATAAAACCTTTGGAACTTACATTACTAACAAACTTCAATTCACAATCAAGCAGAAAATCATAATGCTTCAGTTCAATGCAATGATCAAAAGCATAAAAAGGCAAATAAGCAACTTGCAAATATCTAAATGGAAAGCAATGGACTTTAGGTTACCATACAACAAGTGCCCCCACCTGTTTGATCATCTTTCAGAAATTGCCCCTTCAACCTGACCTGTAAAGCAAGCGGCATAATCTTTAGAGATGAAAATTCTGAAGGGATGTACTGTGTTGAAATTTTCTGCTAAGTTTAGAATCCAATGCGAGACAAGTAGGGACCCGCTATGCTATAGTTATATGTAAGCTATAAACACCAAATTCATTAAATTATGATCTAGTTTCTACAGTTTGACAGCCAAAGATATTATCATTTAAGGCCAATAAGGCTGGAAACTAAATGCAAAAGGTTTTTGTCACCTTAATTTTTTCTCTGCAGACAATAAACTGTTACATCTGGTGTCATTCTGTGATGTGTACCCTGAAACAAACTTTCGCATGTGGCCAATGTCATAATATTTCAGTTTCAGCTCAGGCTTTTGAAAATCTGAATCTAAAAAATACCTCAGTTTAATGATGAGAACATACATGCAGGTTAGCAATGACCACATTAAGTGTAACAGCATCTCTAAGGGAGTTTAAAATATTCACAGATGATATATCCAATTTTTCTGTGAAACATGTCAAATAACAATATCATTTTATCCTTCCAGGGAACCTAAAACAGCTGAAACAATATGCAAAGATCCAGTCACCACAATTATCCCATGTTGGGTTCCAAATTTTGCACTGAGGATCTCATTTCCAAATTTAAGGGAAGCCATTAATGAACTCTCCACAAATAAAATGGACTGACGGCCTCCTGCAGATTGAGTATCCTGATCCTCAATCGATTCATACATAGATGTTTTATAGTCAATGAAATCAGCACCCATCTCTGTACATGCTTGAATCCAAGACCTTCTTAACGATGATGACGAAGTTGTACGTGAGCTTCCTCCCGCAATATCAATTTCAGTGAAAAACACAGCATCCAAGCATCCAACTGAAAAGGGACACAGATTCAGATCATTTACATGGGCGATTAAATGCTGCCGGAACAAAGAATAATGTGGTTAAAAAAAATTGCCACAGGAATACAATATTTCCTAGGATGATGTCGCTTGTGATGGCTACCAAAGAGTGTATCATACTACTACCTCCACCAGAATTTCATAAGTTATCCATCACGGCCCGGGCCAGCGAGTGCAGCCTCCGCACACACCGAGTTAATCTGATCTCTGCCCAAAAAGGATATCCATTGGCTACACTTGAGCTTTTTGATTTATATCATAACTTATTTCTTATATTTTCTCAATGCGAACAAGGGCATCACAGACTCACAGTATCCAAGGAACATTTTCAAGGCTTAGTTTATATATGTTCTTTTCACTTTTTTCAATGACCATAGAGCAATTTTTTCTATAATATACAAAAAATCTGTTCTAATTCAAGAATAGCAGTAGCATTTTAGTTTTCCTGTCACGGGGTTAAAACAAAGTTCCTAGAGAAATCAGCTGCAGCAAAACAAGCGACCTAACTACCTCATACAAGCTGTAAGGAGCCCAACCTTACTGTTATCTAGGATTCAATGTCCCTTCAACAAGCTAGTCCCAATTGCTGCTTATCTCATTTATCTTATAAAGAGAGAATTAGGCAATACGATCAATTATTGAGAGTAACTTGATTATAAGGAATAAATTGATCCTCCCTTCATATTTAGCCAGGCATTCTCCTTCACTTCACCCAGAGAGCTTCAGAAACCCTGTTAGAAAAATGAGCGAGGTTTCATTCTTCTCCTTCTGAATCTTCTTTCCCAAAATTCATGTAGAAGGTAAGGCATCAAGCCTAGAACCCCACTTGGTAGGTGAGGAGTAATTCGTCCGGTTAAATGATAACCACACATCAAGACCTTTGAGCTACTAACTACTACATCCTAATGCACCATTCAGTTGCTAATCTTGCAAATATTTATAAGCAATAAAATAAACACAATCAAGATAAGCATTATACCTGAAAGTAGCACTCTGGCGAAACCTAAATGATCCTTGTCATTTGCCATAGCAACCACAAGAACCAATCTAGCATCTGGAAATGCCATCTTTATCATATTCACCAAAGCTTCGGCAGATTCCTTAGTATGGGCTGAAAATATACAAAACGGATTAGGCACAAGTCCATCATCAAGTTCCGTCTACAAGAAGTGGCCAGAAATAAATAGAAGTTGAAAAAAGAATGAATAACTTTCGTTCATTCTTTCATTTGGATCTCTAGATAAACCAGTATACATATGTTGTGGCAAAGAGAAATGGTAGTAAAGGAATTGGATGTGTTAAATTGAACTATGACCCTAAAAACTCTAAGAGGTTAGCTGTCTCCTGAAATCCATCTGTTTCTTCTTACAAGCCTCATGATGCTGTGTGAAAATGAAAAACTTCCGAAACCAACCTCCATCAAGCAGTACTGTTGCTCCTGGCAGTTCTAGCATCTCACTTTCCTTGGATGTTAAAAATTGACTTCTGCCAAGCAGATGAGCACATTCTAGACCAGCACGGATGGATCTATCTGATAATGTCCAGCCTGGCATACTCACAGAAGTATGACGATAAGTAAAACACATAAACAAAACAACCATTATTCATGTTAGATGCACTCGAAATTTAAATCACAGTGAGATGAAGCAAGTAATTCCGAAAAGCACTCAACCTTGGAGTAGTGGACATGAAATCAAATAATATCATACAGTGAAACCAGATTCCAGAAATGCTTTCCAGCAGGTATCTTATTTAGAGCTTATAATTATGTTTTTAAATGCCTTCACACGCAATTTTCAGATTGATAATACAACATGCTTCATACCAATAGGACAAACTTCTGATGCAATATAAGTATTCAGAAAATAGAAACATCAACTGTATCAGGCCGGATATAAGTGATAACTGGTTGAATCATTCTTGAAGTGTTAAAGGGTTGCTACAAGTCAACATTTAAGTACAGTATTCTTTTCTCTTCTTTCATATGTCTTTTTTCCTTTTGGCAGTTGATAACCTTGGGCCAAGTAGTGGTAGTTTCTGAAATTTTTATTAGAGAACCACACCGAATTTAACCTTCACGATATCACTCTCTCTTGCTCAAGTATGTTTTGAAAACAAATACAGTTCATGTTATGGAGAACCACATGCTACAATATGATGATAGGAGAACCACATGCTACAATATGATGATAATAATCACAAGTCCCTCGTACCCACCTTGCTCACAAAGGCAAAGTGCTGCACAAGTAGCGGTAGCAGCATTTTGAAGCTGGTGAGACCCAAGCAAGCGTAATTGCACATCAAACAACTCAATGAACTGATAAATGAAAAAATCATGTTAAAACTGCTATGTCTAATTCAATAATCATTATTGTCAAGAAATACCGATAAGTTTGCTGGCATCACATGGTACCAAATAATATAAGGCAAATGTGTACCGTGTGAAGGTCCCTCTTAATATGGAGTAGAATATCACATAATTGGTGGGGCATCTCACTTGCTGTCGAAAAGCCTTTAAGTACACTTCTGTTTCCAGGATCAGATGCTGATACTACAAGTGAACACATTGACAGTGCCTTATCACGAATTATACGCTCAATATGTGGAAGGAATGGCCCACCTAGAACCACCTATGAATAATATATAAAGGCAACATAGCAGAAGTTGAATCAACATATATTATATGGATATTTATAAGTACAGATAGGAAAGTGTATCAAGAACCACCTAACTGGACGTCTTTCTTTGATAATTCCTGATTTCGCTACTGCAATACTCTCCAAAGAGCCCCCTAGAGCAGCTAGATGCTCTTCACCTATATTTGTGATGATTGATGCAGCCAAGTCAGAACTGGCAATTACATTGGTTGCATCTCGAGCTCCACCTAATCCAGCCTACAGGTTGACAAAATAATTAGAACAATATCCCTTCTAGGATGGTGATTCTCACCATTTTCCAGTAAGATATATATTAAACACTATTAGCAAAAGATTACAGTATAGATGGGCATAAAAGCAACACTTTAGTGCAAAAACTTTAATTATGCTTGCAGCTTTAATGGATAACAGTCGGTATGCTTGTAAGAGCAGAATATGTCATGCTAAACCAAGGAAGCAAAATCAAACAGAACTCAAGTGTTGAGGAATCGAGGAAGATAAGATAAACCTATACGCAATTACAATTATGTTTACAACTTCAGCAAATAACAAACAATCTGCAGTTAAAGAGCGCACTATCTCTCCCTACACCAGGAAGAGCAAAATCGAAAATTAACTTTAACACTGAGAATTGAGGAAGATAAGTGAAAATATACAAGTTTTAGTTTATTGAAATTTACTATTATTAAACTTGAATATAGTTTTATGAATTTACTTGAGGGCGGCAAAGGAACCTGTGCTGATTTGCA
>JBBMKE010000009.1:17374750-17384835 GCA_037834125.1 Lippia alba | reverse complement strand
GGGGGAGGTCGAGGAGATCCCCAGACGACCTCCCGTTGGCCAGCCCATATGGCGTACCATTGGTCCACGTGGCCGATACGGGCGACGCGTGGACGCTTAGCATTATGCCATGTCAAAAAGATAGATTTTATAAATAAGAAAAAAAGAAAAAATAATTAAAGTGGGGTGAGAAAAAAGAGAAGTTACGAAGATAATGAAGTGGTAACAGTTAAATAAATAATAAAAAAAGATAAATAATATTAAATTGAGAAAAAGAAATTGAGCAGTACATAAAAATTTAGATAGAAAACTGTCAAAGAACGTGAAACGAAAGAAGAGACATTTCTCGCTCGGCTGGCTAGAATTTATGTTAAAAAATATTTAAAAAAATAAAAAATGAGAATCCATGACACCAAATGGGTCTCTCGCTTAATATATAGTATAGATAAATAATTAAACAAAATAAAAATGGGTAAATGGAGAGTCAACAGCTGTGCAAGATTGATGAGTTGGATGTGGAATGCATGATCTGGATCCGGGTGGACCCAACTTGTGGGCCGGCTGTCAAATTGTTTCTTTCATAACAATTTGATCATATAGTTTTGCTGGATATTATCTGGATTTTAATTAAATTGCTAAACCGTTACTTAGAATTACAAATTGTTCGACATAATCGATCAAATTTAATTTCATAAGAATAATTAATAGATAACACAAAATGCATAATTAATAGTTTTATTGCAATGTAATTAACATTACTAAAGTGTGCGGCATTAATAATGGTGGTGATAATAATCATAGCTGCATAGGCGTAACTGCGTAAGTGCCATTATCTATTCAACATTTCTTTTTTATTTTTAATTGTCGGTCCTATTTATCAAAATCAGCATTTACAGCTAGCTAACAAACGACGTCGCATCTCACCGGCCACCGCCACCGTGCGCCGCCGATCGTAGTCGGGATATTCCGTTGGCATTCTGCAAATGGCGCGATTCCTTTCCGGCCGTCGGATGCAAGTGGATACGGCGTTAGACCCGCCGTCACGCTACGACGAGGACGAAACCCTAGATGACCAAGGAAGCTTGAAATTACGTCCGTCTAATGGCAATGTGACGGAGGATCTAGAGCCGTTTATGGGTGTTAAAGTTCGCCGGAAGGCCTCCCGTGTTCGGGATTATGCCGGCGATTACCTCGATGTTCAATCTAGGCCTTATCTTATGAAGATTCTCGACAAGCAAGGTTTTGTTTATTTCTTTTTTGTTATTGGGATATTCTTTTTGTTTGGGATGATTGGTATTCGGTGGATGCTTGAGTTCAATTGTTTTTGTTCGATTTCTGTAGGTTCAGAATTTGTGCTTCTGTGATTTTTTCGATATAAGAGTTTTCAATAGCAATAAGTTTGGTTATTTGATTAGTTGGGGGATCATGTTACGATGGTTAAATGATCTCATTTGAAGATTTGTATTTGGCATTATTGTCCAGAATGCAGCATAAATAGAGTAATATTTCTTAATTGGCTTCTCCAGTTAGTCCGGAAGCCAAAGGTTACTGATTTTTGAAAAGGAACTCCTGCAAAGAAACTTGATACCAGAATAGATGTAGTTACACAAATATGAAACACTCTTCTGTGAGCACTCACTTGGATGAAAAATGCTTATTTGCTGCTCCTGTTTTTAATCCTGCACACAGCTTGTTTTGATTTGAAAGGAATCGACTTTATTTGTTAGTACATTTCCGTTTACTTATTAGAATACTTGGATATAGCATTTCGGTTTAACACTGCTATTCTACTCCTTCAATACAATATACATAGGTTAAATGTTTTCCCATTTAGTAGATTGTTTAAAACTATGCTATTGAGATAAGAAAAACGTTTCAGACTGTATGAAGAAGGACCTCCCAAGTGATGGGTTTCTTAGTTATAGTTGCTGAGGTGATAGATAAGAACCGGATTCTATAAAATAGCATGCAAATTGAGCATCAAATTTTCAGTGTTTTCTAGGCTTGTGAGCAGTCTAGGTTGAAATTTCTATTTGTGCATCTATATATTACTTTAAGTGTTTAACAATTACTGTTTCCACCTACAGGTGACAGAAAAGTCCTATTTGCAGATAAGGTTCTGAAGTTTACTGGTTCTGGGAAGATGAAACGGCGTATACTTCTAATCACTGATTTTGCCATCTACATTGTGGACCCAGATACTGATGGACTTAAACGAAGGATAGCCCTAGCAGCTGTTGAGAAACTTTGTTTAAGTGAACTGAGTGATAACTTCTTTGCCATTATTATTCCCACAGAATATGATTTACTCATGGCTAGTACTCGAAAGACTGAAATTGTGACTGTCTTAGTAGATGCTACTAAAAATGCCTCTGACTATGAACTTGAGGTTTTGCTGTCTAACAGGTAATCTGATTTTTATTGTAAATCTTTATATCCCATTTTAAGTGTTCAGCTTGTTATTGACATTTTGTATGATTGGAATATATTAGATAAAGCTCTTCTGATGTGGGTATGGGTTTGAGGCTTTAGAATTTCCCTACATTAAAAAATGCATTGGGGATTACGTTTTATCCTCTTGAATTTTACTTGCTAATCCTCGTATTGCACTACAGAAGGACTTACTCCATTAATAGTATACGCCAACTTGATTCTTAAATGTTGGTACTCTTGCATGCCAATAATCAGTGGAGAAAACATTACATATTTATTAATTGGCAGATGGAAATTGTGCCGTTCTTGGGGTTCATAGACCCATCATATAGGTTTTATTCAATGGCGTTGCTATAATATCATGATATGCGAAGTTATTTGCTTCCTACTCCGTGTGAGTAAATTCATCTCAGTCATAGTCAAATAAAGCTTCTCTGATCTGTGTGTGCTCGAGCAGCGGATGAGATAGACTATGTGATTTAGGTTTGAGAGATGTCAAATGCCAAAATTCCCATGTACATACAAAACTAGTTCTGAATAGACAAATCAATAGTTGCTTTTGAGTTAGCAATTTATAAACTTGCAGTTGATTTCATACCTACAGGTTTGAGTACAACGCAGCTGCTGAAGTAGTGAAGGAAGTTCAGTTTGAGGAAGTTGAAGGTTGGTTTGCATTTTCCCTTGGATTTGGGACTCTTATCCCTGATTGTGTACTCTAGAGTATACACTATGTGGTTTGGTTGGCGTAGCAGTATTATGTGATTCTGGCAAACTTTTCATTTTTTTCATTACCAAATTTCAGGTTGTGTCAGAACGAGAATGGTGCAAAAATGAGCTTCCTTGTTGATTTGACCCTCTTACACTTGCGGGAAGTGCATCCGTTGCTGCTAAATTGTGCTTGATATGAAGGTGTTATTTGTTTCCTGGTTGTTTCATCTGCTTTCTGATACAGTAGGAAATGTAGCAATGGTGTAGTATATATTGGATCGAAATAGAAGGAAGCACATCGATTTATTATATTTTTTTGTACGTAAGAGAAGTAATACGATACCATGTTGTCTATTCTTGTATCCCTGTTCCTAGTCATTTGTTGAGAGTCTTCATCCATTCGAGGTATGTATAATCTCGTTGTCATTTGAGGCTACTACATTAATAGACAGAAACTCTTGTGTGTTTCATCCTCAGTTAAATTAGTGCTATGACAACAGGTCTATTGGCTCTTTGGAAATGTCCTCTTAACAAGTAAAGAGATTACCATTCTTAGATCCCTGCTCTGGAACTTTATCCATGCAACTCCATCCACTGCCTCCATATTAGGACCCTTTATATAGCTCTTTCTCAACTATCAGCACAAATTGTCCCTTGCAAACGACAGAAATTTTAATGTAACTTTAAGAATATAATCTTGTCGTGTTTTATCATGTCTAAGAATATTATTTGTCCATGTCGTATTCTTTTTACATGAAATAATTGTGAAAAAATTCGTGTTCTATCGTGGCTGTGCATTATAATTTATAAGATAGAACGAGCATATCAAATTAAGTTGATCTGAGATCAGTCATGAGTTGTGACAAACCAGAATCAGTGAATTTTATTACTCAAACCTCCCTTTGACTTTGCAGGGATACCAAAATTAAGTATACAAAACTAAACCAATAACAACTAACAAGCCATGTGCCCCATAACTTTCACATGAACAAACCAATTGGAGAGACTATAAGTTAAGAAAGAATAATAACAACAATTAGAAAGGACGCAAGAATCTAATCATGAACCGGAAGGAGAACCACTCCCACCCGCATGTGGAGTCATTGTTGGAGTCGAACCTGGAGTTCTGGTACCACCTGACTGACTATTATTCCCTGTCTCAACACCTCTAATCTGCTCCAACATTCTCACCACTTCTTCTATCCCCGGCCTCTGTGCCGGCATCCTCGCCACACAGCTCATACCTAGCTGCAACATCGCCACCATTTCCTCCTCTATATTAGGATACCTCAAAAGCTCCACATCAAAGACTTCACCAGTCCATTCCTCGCGAACCACCGAATGCACCCATCTCACCAAGTGAAGCACTTCTTCCCCTCCGAAAGCTTGAACGGGAGACTTCCCTGTGAGAAGCTCGAGCAGGAAAACTCCAAAACTGTAGATATCGGATGCCTGAGTTGCCTTCCTGGTGTCTGCCGCAACTTCTGGGGCACGGTACCCTGGCCCCCGCGTTACTGCAATGGGGCTCATTAGCGTTGCAAACCCGAGATCAGAGATGCAGCCGTAGTGTTGGGAGTTGAGGAAGATGTTCGAGGCTTTTATGTTTCCATGAACGAGTTTTCCACCACTCTGTGAGTGGACGTGAGCGATGCCCTTAGCTGCACCGATTGCAATTCTTAGTCTCGTCTCCCAGTCTAGTGGGACTCGGTTGTCACCCCTCTTTGCTGTGGAAACAGAAGCGAACAAGTTATGTTTCAGACTATTTGAAGTATAAAATACAATTTTATCAAAGGTCGAGATATAGAGTTAACTGCAGCAAATTCCCTTATGGTTAGATTAATCAGCATAAAATAGTAATAAAAACATTCATAAAAAATACTCTGAAGATTCAGATTTGCATAGAAAGCCTCTGTACCGTGTAACAGAGTGGAGGCGCTTCCGTGATTGTAGTAATCGGTTACCACAAGCTTTTCATCTTTAGAATAGAAGTAAGCCCTTAATGGAGCCACATTTTCATGCCTGATTTTCCCAACCACCTCCATCTGCTGCTCGAACTCCTTCTTCCCAACAACGACTTGCTTCAATCGCTTGACAGCAACGATAGTTGCATCCTCCAACGCCGCCTTATATGTAGTGCCGAATGTGCCCTTACCAAGAACCTCAGCAGAAGCCCTCAACAGATCTTCGAGATCAAATGCAAGGTTACAACCCTCGAAGAACACTAGGCTGCTTTTCGCATCTTGGTGCTCGGAGACCATTTTCTTGGTAAACTTCTCCTTCTTCTCAACCGATTTATCCTTTTCATCTTTATCCTTTCGGTTGGTGATGACTAACAGCAGAGCGATCAAGAAGAACGCCAATGCAGAGCTGCCAATGACTATTGCCAGAATGGCAGATTCACCGAATTTGGAAGAGTGCTTCATTGGTGGTGCTGACACAGGTGGAGCAGCAGCTGGTGGCAATGAGATTTCGGATGAAATGTTGTTGCCGGAGAAGGCTGAATCTGGAAACCTATGAAGCGACGGAGGCATTATCCCGGTGAGGTTATTGTTGGACAAATCCAACACTTGCAGGCTAGGGATGTTGATATCAGGAATATTGCCAGAAAGTGAGTTGTTGGCAAGATTCAAAACTACCAAATGAGTCAAATTGGAAACTGAAGATGGGATAGTCCCATTGAAACTGTTATTCGAGAGATTTAATACCGAAATATTTTTCCAAACAGGGAAATCCAACGGCAATGGACCCTGGAAATTGTTGTACTGAAGGTAAAGGGCAACCAAATTCCGAAGCTTCAAAAGATCAGCAGGAAAAGGACCACCAAGACCATTGGATCTCAAACTCAAGATCTGAAGCTCGGATAGTCGGCCGAGAGTGTTCGAAGGTATCCGGCCTTTGAACCCAACGGCCGGCAACCGAACCTCTACAACTCTTGAATCTTCATGATTGCAGGTGATCCCGGTCCAGTTATGGCAAGGTGAGGTCTTCTCATCCCAATTCAGCTTCCTCGAGTGGTAAACGTTTTCGACGAAATCGAGCAAAGCCCGTTTGTCTTCAACAGGCTCTGATGAAGCTGCTGGCAAGTACAGAGCAGTACAGAACACCAGAATCACTGAAATGATCAACTTGAAGCCCATTTCTTTGTTCTGTTCTTATTAAGATTTCCCTTTTGGACAAACGTGGAACCCCTCAAATAGATTCCTTAATCTCTGACATACCTGTAATGACCAGGAATTAAAGCAAGAAACGGAGTTTTCAGTTTTGACACACAGTAGTGATCTCATCAATAGCCACATCAATAGTGTAGCCGTTTTTTTGAATGCTGTAAAGAACGTTAGGTCAACTCCACCCACCAAAATTCAATAGGTAGGTTCCAATACAAACTGAAAAAACAAGAAAATAAAATTAAAGAGAGCAACAAAAAGAGAAATTTCATATTCAGGTCTCCTGTCCTTACTGACAAAACACTTCCTTTAAAAAAAAATTAAAATTCTGGGTTACGTTTTCCAAATCTTAAACATTCCAAATCATGCAATAAAGAAATTCTTACTGTATTTCAATCCATTAAAGGCTTCAATTCAGAAGATAAAGACTCACCTCCGATTTAGAGATGACAACAGCGGTTTAAAGCTCTGACAAACACAGCAACCAAGAATTTCAGAAGTGCAATAAAAGCTCCATTTATACAGAAAGAAATACAGAAATCCGAACGCAGACTAGGTAGATGGAAATTGAAGGGGGGGTGGGGCGGAAATGATTGGTGCTGGGGGTGAGAGTAATAAATGATTGAAAGTGTTCCCAGAAAGCAACGCAGAGTATATATATAGTTTAGTATTTTAGAGGTGCTGCTGCCATGGCTGGCGCGGGAAGAGTGGGAAGTGCACGTGGTGGCAGCCTGAGACAGCTACTGAAGAAGGAGGAAAATGTTTAGATTAGTGTGAGGATTAATGGATATTGTGGGGTTGGGAAGATCACGTACATGGCACTTCATTTCATCGACGTCGGTTGTAGTAAAACAGCCTGTTGTTTTTGGGTGCAAGCCAGCATAATGATGCCAATTTGTATTATTGCATTGAGTGTTATTTTATTAGGGGGCTAATGTGTTTAATTATTTATTTCTTAGCTGTGAATATACTCTAGCTAGGAAGTGCATAATGCTGCTCCATAAGTGTTTATAATAACTTGATTAAAAGTCTTGTATTCGAATCAAAAGTTTTTGTATTTAAATGAGATCTCAGATCGAAAGTTCTGTAGTAAAATGCTGAGTCCCTGATAGGTGAATTTCGAATTTGATAATGTTATATCTTAATCAAAAGTTTTGTATTCGATTATTTGAAATCTTGTATTGTGTCCATGATATAGTTTTACTTAATTAAGTATTATCGAATGAAAAGTTTGGACTTTCCTAATGAAAATGTTGTGAATGGGGCCAATTAGTGTGAACACTTACAAGCCCAATCCATGTCCAGTTGGGTTCTCTGTTTCTACTCTATTAACTGCTTTAGTTTAAACATTGCTTTCAAATTGGAAGTCCATGAGGAAATTGCTATGTTGTGGCAAAAATGGAGATTGGAGTGTGTAACATTCAAAGCAATTGACAGGCAAGAAGACGATGATCATGTATTTGAAAATTATGAGGAATTATTGAAGAGAGTAACCTTAATCCGATGCCCTGATGCAACTCAGACGACAAAATTATCATCTGCAGACTGCAGCAAACTACTGTTTGCAAGAAAGAGTTGGTGACTGACACATATTATATCTCGCAATATTACTATGGTAATAATAATGTTCAACATTTTAATTAATTTTCCGTTGCAAAAATTCCAACAACAAAATATTTGAGCAAATTACTCTTGCTCTTTTAAATTGAAGGGCTTAAAGAATTAACTTTGTTTGATGGATGTAAATCTTCAAAACTGATTCGAATGCCATGATCTGCATATCTTTCGAAAATGTATCTTTAATAAGGCTATAATTTTTAAAAAGAAGTGTAAATTTTAAGATATACACATGAAACTTGTTTTTCGGTTATTTCCTATTAATTAAAACAAATAAAAATCTAAGTCAACTTTTATAGAATGGGAAATGATCTATCTTTATCTCCCCATGTCATGAGTGAAATTTGCTTTTGCTCCCCCATTTCAAAATTCTACCAACTAACTCCCCAACACACTTTACAAATATTTGTTTACTACCTAAAATGAATATTTTTACTAATATACCCCTGAGTTCTATTCCCCTCCCATTCCCAACATTAGCCTGAAATCAAAAAAAAGAAAAAAAGAAAGGAAAACGGACGACGAGAGGTTCCGGCGATATTGAGTGACGAAGGAGACGGATATAGCGGTTTCCGACGCGTACGACTACCCTGGTGAGAGATTTCCGGCGTTGAGTGAACTTCCCTACTGTTGAGGTTGGTTTCCACCGTTGTAGGATTTCCGCTGCTGAGTTTACGGCGCCGAAGTTTGTACGCCGTCGACAAGGACTGCGATTCAGGTGCACACTTAAAGATTTGACCTTTTTTTCCCTCTTTGCTCTAATACGAAATCTGAAGCCTTAGCCCTTTTTTGTACGCAAAATTGTTAGGGTTTTGCTTGAATGTGAATGCCCTGCTTCGGTTGGGTGTTGATTGAACTAAAATGCCCACATTTATGTAATAGGTTATTTGAATTTAAAAGTCGTTGCGTTTTTCACATTTTCTGTTGTAATACACAATTTCTTTGTTTAGATACTCTATATCTTCTTTTTTAATTTGTACACGAAATTGTTATTAACCTTGTGATGTTGTACGTCTTTGACAGAAATATGTGGCTACTCTTCAAACTCGATGCTCTCCTGTGGTATTTTGTAGTGAAATGGAACTTATTAAGGTATGATGAGGATTCCTCTATCTTTTTAGTGGGTAAAGATATTGTTGTCCCCTTCACGGTGTCCGAATTTTGTATTGTTAATGGTCTCCAACACTGTGGATTGAATGTTGATCTGCACACTAAAATTGTCATCCACCACAGTAGCAAAACATTTCTTTGGCGATCCCGGATTATGTAATAAGGACAACATTATAACCAAAATGAGGGAATTATTGAATAGTACGGAGAAATCTGATATTGATGATTTTTGTAGGATGTATATCATCTTTGAATTCTGTACTTTATTGTTCCCTGTCAGCTCCATGGTTGTGCCTTGAGGTTTAATTAGCTATGTGGATGACTTGTCTTCAATTGGAGAGTTTTATTGGGGGATAGATGTGCAAATGAACAAACTGAGTTAGTTTGTTGTTGTTTTTGAAAGGTTGTAATTTTTGTTGTGTGCCCTTGAAACCTTAGTGATGTAGTATTGTAGTGTTAGTATTGAACTTTGGTAATATTAGTATTGAAGTACTTATGTGCATTGATATGTGGATGTATGAAATTCTAGTGTTTGTTGGAATGGTCTTGAATTAATACATGCTACCTGATTTTGGCATTTGGGTACGTCATATGGACAGTTAAATACGTGATTCTAGCATTTGTGCACAACATTTGGATAAATTTGTACAAATTGAAAAAAGTTGTATAATTCACTCACCTGGGGTACATGAAAGTGAATCCTTACTCTTTTCATGAATTTATACGACATATGGACAATTAAGTACGTGATTTTCATATTTTTATACAACATTTCAACGAAGTTGTACAGAGGTGAAAAAAGTGGTATAATGCACACTCCGACGTACTTTATCATAAATTTATACAATATATAGACAATTAAGTAAAAAAAGTGGTATAATGCACACTCCAACGTACTTTATCATAAATTTATACAATATATAGACAATTAAGTACGTGATTCTAGCATCTGTGTACAACATTTCTCCAAATTTGTACAATTTGAAAAAAGTTGTATAACTTACAAATTCATACAACATATGAACAATTAAGTACGTGATTCTAGCATTTTTATACAACATTTCACCAAATTTG
>JBBMKE010000009.1:17350672-17362983 GCA_037834125.1 Lippia alba | reverse complement strand
AACAATACATTAGTTTGACAATATACACCAACTTGTAAAATTCCAATCATAGAACGTATTAATGGCATCTCTAGAAACGTACGAAATTTAGGATAGTATTCTGGCGCAATACCTGTCCTACAGCTCAAGAGACCATAATATCAGCCACACACGAACAGAACACCCATAAAATATAAATCCATAAATACTAGCATCTATTAGTTGAGAGTGGCGTACGGTGTACGAACCTGGATACAACTAGAAGCTCAAAAGCAAGAGATAATGCTATTATTTCCCAGGATAAGATTAGTTAGTTGATTACTCAATTCCTTTGGACCATCAACATTGAATATACTACTGAAAAAGAAAGACATTTTTTCCATTTCAAAATGAACGCGGTTCTCCTCGTTTTGTGAAAGGAAAAGCAGTCACTACTCCTAATGGGAACCACAATATGCATAAATCAACATCAAGAGTTATGAACTGCATTTAAAGATTGAGCTGTAAACAGAATTGAATCAGGACTCGGGTAAAGCTACAGTTGCCAACCAACAGTGAAAATGCAAAACCACGAATCACTACGGAAATGGAAATTAAGAAATTTCACCGTGCCAATAAACCTCCAAGAAATTAACCAAACAGAACAACCCATATGAAAAGATGGCTAAAAAGAGAAATCTCGCTCACCCTTCTTCGAATTGATCAGCTAGCTTTCTTCGCCTCGATTCGAAGAACACAGAGACAAATCTACGAAAACTGTCAGGAAAAAATAGAAGATTTTATTGGCTCTGCAGTATGAGTGAATAAATAAGCAAAAGAATCAAACAGACATCTTAGTGGAAACTAAAACGAACACATGGCATGGCAGCAATTCAAGCTGCAGCTATCTTTCTCACTTGCCACAGTATTTATAAATATACACACTACGGAAGGAAAATTTTCACACGTAATATTATGCAAATGGTGACTGGTTTCGTGCAACACAACAAAAATGTCGCCTTTCTTCAATACTAAATTAAGATGAATAGTTTCGTCATGATCATGTCGGTTTCCGTGGGAGTTCATTGGTGCTTCAAATTTATACTGCAAAAGGTAAAAAAAAAAAAAAAAAGTAAGAAGCAGGTCAAAGACGGAGAAGAATTATGCAAAAAGGTGGGCGAAACGAAATTGCCATGAAACAAAAGGACAATGATGATTGGAGTCATATTCATACTTCTTGGGATCACATCTCTGTCGGCTACCATTGAATTTGAAGGGTTTTATATATATACCATCGCCATCCTATATTCCTATCCATTTCTCTTGAAGTAAAACCCAAAAAAATAATATAGTTTACAAATATATTCTATTATTTTATATTGAGATGCGCCAACATTTCTAAAAATATTATTTTATCATGTTGTGTCGGACACTATATCCGACACTCCTTATGTGGAAAATTCGAGAAAAAATAGTCTATATCACTATATATATTTGTATCGTGTCGCATCCGTGTCGTCATATTCGCATTCGTGCACCATAGATTCTATGAATTGGATAAATTACGTTCAGGTTCATGATAGTTAGATATAATTGCACCCGACTCTTTAATTTCTGAAATTACATTTTCACCGTTCATGATTCAATGGAAATCACAAAACAGAGTGTTCTTGGGGCACCCGATTTATGAAGAACACGTTTTGCATTTGTAATTTTAATTTAGTATTATTAGAGTCATCCCATCGCTGGCACCAGAAAGTTTCATATTACATTATACATGCAGTGATTCCTTATTAATTTTAATAAAATTGAGCAGTCTCAATCGTTTGATGCCAATTATTTTAAGAGTTAATTGTACCAAAAACCTGTGACATACCTAATTAGCACTCAAAACCCTGTGATTTGAAAATTTTCAAAGAGAACCCTGTGATTATAATAAATTAGCACTCAATTAGAATTTCAAACCCTACAACTGTGGTTGTAGAGTTTTGAGTGCTAACTTTAATACAATCACATGGTTTCCATTGCTAATTTATAACATGACAGGGTTTTCTTTGAGAATTTTTAAATTATAGGGTTCGGAGTGCTAATTAGGCATAATACAGGAAGTATCCGTGCAAAAAACTCTTATTTTAAAATGTTTAAGTGTTTTTTTTACAACTAAGGCCCTCGTAACAAAGGGCACCAAAACATCACGAGCAATCAGCAGAAAGAAGTTCAACAAGGAAGGGTGGTACTACAGAGCCACTCTCGCAGGCCGGAGCCGCATTATGAGCTAACGTATGTGCCACAACATTGGTATCACGACGAACGAAGAGAAACTTACAACAAGAAAAGGAAGACGCACCCAACCGAATATCAAGAACAATATTATCAAGCGCCGAGTCGTCAACCGAATTTGCCACAATCCTGTTAACAATATTTAGGCAATCACTTTCGATGATCACATTCCTCCATCCATGAGTGCGCGCAAAATCCAAGGCCCGGGCGATAGCCGTCGCCTCCACCGCTTCCGGTTCCAAGAGACTCTCAAATCTGTCACATAACCAACCCAAGCACCTCCCAAAGTGGTTCCGAACAGCATTCCCCACGCCAACTTCACCTTCTTCCTTAAAGGTGGCTCCATCCACATTAATCTTAACAAACCCCACCTCCGGAGGGGTCCAACGAACGGTTTGATCAAAATGACCTAATGGGGATTGATTCGAAGAAGCAACGGGGATGGGGTCAAGCAACGAAAGAGCAAAGTTCAAAAGTTCATCCGGACGTCAAGAACACCCCTCCCATCTCACCTTATTACGTAACCACAATAACCCCCAAATAATCATAGCAAAACGAGCACACTGGCCCTCATCAAAAACTGAAAAGACCGTCTCGATCCACACGTGGACTCCTCCCGAAAATTGTGAAATAGGAGTCCATGGGAGGAACGAGATTGCCCACACTTAACGGGCAAAAGGGCACACAAGGAGAGTATGCTTAATATTCTCAGGCTCTTGCAACTGGGCAGCTATTAGTGATGTCATGCAGTAATTTCAAATCTTCAATGTAATGAAAAGTAGTCATTACATCTTTTTTAGTTTAAAAAAATAATTTTTAAAAGGGATGGAAACTTCATATCCAACCTACGGGTTTGTATGGAAAATGCAGGCTCCATCTAAAAGTAAACGAATGAAATTGAATGGCAATTAAACTAAACTTTAAGGGAAAATAAATGCATCCTTATGGTATTTAATATCAAGAATTCAAAAGTAAACGTCCCGTTAGAAACGTCAAAAGTCGAATATTAAATAGTAACTGTTCTAGGGATTTAGGATCTCATGTTTTTAGTGGACCAAAAAAATTGTGATTAATCCCCTATTTCATTTGCATATAAATACTTCGTATATAAATGGAGCACCCAAATTATGAAAAAAATAAATTGTGATAGAAGAAAATTTTGAAAAATCTCTCTTAATTTAAACTATGTACTCATATACGTGACCAATGTTTGAGTGAAATAAAATATAAAACCACAAATCCCAAGTCCTAACTCCTAACCCATCTCATACGGTCATACCTCAAGAATTAGATGCATGGGAGGTCCCACACCCACTCACCACGAATTGGTGCGACACACGCACAGAAAAATGAAAATCTAATGGTTCCTCTTTTCTAATTTTGAGAAAGGCAAATAGTTTCTTCGTAGTTTTGTTGGAACCTTATTTTTCTTTTTTATTTTTCTTTTGTTTTGGCTTTATTGTTACACGCTTTTAGTGAAAGCGTGTTTTATTTTGTGTTCTTTTCTTGTTGTGACACGCTCCTCTTGTTACCATTGTACGCGTGTCTCTATTTATACCTTTGTATCTGTAACTTTATTGGTATGAGAAAATAAAATTTTTACAGATTGAAACCCTATGTTTGTTCACCTTTCCTCTGCCGTCACCTAGGGTTTCTACAAGTTTCTCATAAGAGAAATAAAAAACAAAATGTTCACTTTTTTTTTTTTTTTTGCTCTTTAATTGGAAAATTTGTAGTCTCGAAAATCCATTCAATCATATAAAAATACATTCCTGACCCACTCGATTTAATTAATCTTTTTTCTTAAAATTTTCATGAAATTAAATACTCTATCAGTCTATCCCTGAATTTGGTGCTTTGACCCATTCGTATAGAATTATCCATTGAATCATATAAAAATGCATTACTAACCCATTCGATTTAATTAATCAGTTTTCTTAAGATTTTCATGAAGTTACATACTCTATCAGTCTATCCCTGAGTTTGGTACTGCTTTGACCCGTTCGTAATAGAATTATCCCTTCAATTAAGACACTACTGAAACACACGCTAACTACCTTAATTCAATAATTCCTCGTCTATAAAAGGGATGATGACTTCTCAGTTCTCTCATTCTCATCAAAGGCCAATCTTTCAATCATCTCATCAAAAGAAAAATGGAAACTCGCACTTCATCTTCTCCCATGCTGATAACTACACTCTTCATTCTGTTGTTTGCATTTTCATGTTTCACATCCTCTCATGCATGTGGGATTGCCACCTACTGGGGCCAAAACGGCAACGAAGGCTCCCTCCGCGAAGCATGTGACACCGGCTTCTACAAATACATCAACATTGCTTTCCTCAACAACTTCGGCGGCGGCCAGACACCCGAGCTCAACTTAGCCGGCCACTGCGACCCCTCTGCGGGCACCTGCCGCCAGTTCAGCGACCAAATCAGCTACTGCCAGAGCCAAGGCATCCAAATCCTCATATCACTCGGCGGCGCCAGCGGCAACTACCAAATTTCCTCCCAGGACGACGCAAACGACGTCGCCAAATATCTGTGGGACAATTTCCTAGCAGGCGGTAACGCCGACGGCCCTCTCGGGGCCGTTGCCATGGACGGCGTAGACTTCGATATCGAAGTTCCGGTTTCCACCAGCAACTGGGATCTCCTCGCCAGGGCCATAGCCGCCTACAGCACGCAGAGGAAGATTTACCTATCGGCAGCGCCGCAATGTCCCCGCCCAGATCAGAATCTAAACGCTGCCATCAGCACTGGCCTTTTCGACTACGTCTGGGTGCAGTTCTACAACAACCCGTCCTGTGATATAAGGTCGGGAGTCTCCGGCCTTCTTCAATCGTGGAACGGATGGAGTTCGTCGCTGCCTGCGGGCCAACTCTTCATGGGCCTGCCGGCAGATCCCGCTGCCGCTGGCGGCGGGTACGTTGATCCCCAGCAACTTATTAGTGACATTCTGCCGCAGATTAAGCAATCTTCAAACTATGGAGGAGTCATGCTCTGGAACAGGTTCTACGATACCAGCTACAGCCAAACTATATCACCGAACGTCTGTAATTAGTGCTTCCGAATAGGAAATGATGTAGCTTGTCTGGCATTAGCTATAGCTATATGAACTAATGGTCAGGAGCTCCATGTCGGTTGTATGAATAATTACTTTGAATAAAACTACAAGGTCTTTAATACGTTATACAAACTAACATATTAATAATTAATCTCCTAAAAGTTTAAGAACATTACAATTTCATCCACTCAACTAATAGAGATTTATTACCTTCTGCCTATTGGACAAAAAAACAACCAAGTTATTATTACAACCTAGTTTCTCATACACAAGAGCGTCTCACAACCTAGGAGGCTCGGACATCTTGTACAAAACCAACACTCTCTTTCAAAAAAAACCAAAAAAAATAAAAAATCACACACAAGGAAATATATATTTCGCCGATCAAACCTTTTCCTCTTTCTACATCAAGTTCATAGGGATTCCTCACTTGATGCAAGAGCTGACAAAACTTTTGACATGATAGAGTACTTAATTACTTGTTCATGATTCTGAGACCTTGGGAGAGTGCGTATTACACCGCCCGTCTTTCGGAACCGATACAGACAGATCGCGATTCTTATTGCCCGGAGTAGTGGCAGAAGCTTCAGCATCTTTGCCATCTGAATTTGAGTACTTAAGGAACTGTTCAATATTCGCATCCGAGCTGCCTGATCTTCTGTGGAACCATCTTCGAGGTGGTTTATTAGGCCTCCGGTCACTTATAGCAATACCGATATCATTTGGAAATAGGTCTCTTAGAACGAAGGCATGGATGATAGTTGTCACAAGCAATGCCCCAACTGTAAGTGTGGCAAGGAGGCAGAGGATGACTGTTACACTTTTGGTGAACGTGTTGGTTACGACCTCTGAGTACCGGATTGTAGCAATGGCAGCTCCCGTCATCGGGAAGGTGTAAGCCCACCAAGCCAATGAAAACCTACATGGCACAAAAGGATAGTTGAGGAATCAACAAATCACTTTAAAAAGGTTAAAAAATAGAAGGGAAAACTCATTTTTCTTTCTTTTTTTTTCCTTCGTTTGATTTTTTTTTCACAATTTTGATCTCTTTGTCCCGTTATTCAGAATAACGAATATTGAGAAATAATGAAACCATAGGATTAAATTTGACAGAGGCAAAAGGTTAGCTTCAGGTTTGAAAATTTCTTTGAAACAGGATGAAGAATGAATGATAGTTATCTGATAAAAAAATTACTAGACTATTTATTAAGTTTATCGAATTTACCTGAAGCCTCTAAAGAAATTAACACGGACAGCCTGTCACCATGTCAAAAAATAAGTTAATTCAAAGCAAAAGTTAAAAGCTTAATCAAAGAGCTATGGACAACATTGATGCTGTAATGACAACTTACAAGTGAGAAATAGAGAAACACCGCGATAAAATAAGCAATCCGTGACCCATGATCAAAGGAGCCTTGAATCTTAGCCCATGCCATAGACGCCACACTGGGTGCAGCCACAAAGAGGAAGAAGACCGGGTGCAGCTCCTTAGGAAGCGTCTCATTCGTCGGGAGTCTTTGATACAGAGTGACAAACAACACTGTGTAATGTGCCAATCCAACAGCAAAGAAGAATATAGGTCCTTCCTTAAGTCCCATTGACGCACCAAGCAAAGCACCAACAAAGTTCCCAACTACGGAGAGATGATTAGAAGGGTTCGCCACTTTTGAAAGCCTTCTCTGTCCTCCTGACATCCATTGGCCATAAATCTTGATCTCGAGGCAGAAAAATGGGGACATGAGGACGTACCATAGGGATGCATGTAATGTTTTGGTTATTGATGGTGGGACCCCAAGAGCTAGGAAAAGAAGGGCAATCCAAGGGGCGAAGAAGAAATTGACACGAATTGGGTGGTAATACTCACGACGGACAGCTTCAAAGTAGAAAATTACCTTGAAGGCGTAAATGATGGCTACAATTACTACAAGGGCTATGGAGATGAACCAAAGGACTAGGTTTATATGAGGGCTGATGTTTAGGAACTTAGTGGATTGGGCTGAAGCTAGAGTTTTCCACATGATGGCTTGGCTACTAACCCCGAGACAGATACCGAAGGAAGAGATGGGGAAACGAAGGAGGAATGGCCATTGCTTGTCCTCTGGTAGAAGTATTTCTTCTGAAGACTGTGGCAAAACATTGTTTCATTAAGCTAACAGAAAAAAATTATAATTCAGAACTGAAAAGGAAAAAGGTAGTAAATTCTTTAAATTGCAGCATCCTCCCCAAACAATTTCACTATGTCCCTTCATAATTACACATACATCCCCCGTTACTGATCTCTATTTCTTAAAAGTTGCTCCCTTGTATGCAAGGATGAGCTAGGATTTGGGTGGAGCCGGATGCAAGATTTTTTATTTTATTTTATTTTTTATTTGAAGGGATGAAATTACAAATTCTAAAAAGAGGATTCATTAATATCAATTGTCTCCAAAAAGAGGATTCAAAGTTTATGAATAAGAAATTACCCGTAATGTTTCCAACTCTGGTCCCTCCAAGGCATCAAAGTATCTATCCACGGGTAAAGTCTGCATTCCCGAAGACTGCTGACGAGGTTGATCAGGATGATCATGCTCATTATCATGGCGCTTACCTAGGATTCTATTTGTCAGTTGTCTCTCAAGTCTTCCTGACCATGTCTTGAACGAGTCATATCTCTTATCTCTCAGCTTTTGAATCCTAGGATTCCTTGTCGGAAGCTCAGCAGATTTCCCACCCCCAGCAATGGCCTCATTCAACACAGACCCTTTAGGAATTGGCTGAGAATAGAACACGGCCTTTTTGTTATGGCTGCCAGTGGCAGAAACAGGAATACCGCCGTCACCCAAAATTGTTTCCCCGTCCCTGAAGAGAACCCTCTTCGTGTTGATGGGAGAAGGCGGCATGCTGATGGAAACAGAATGATCTGCCACCGGAGATCCTTCGATTCCCTGAGATGATCGAGATCAATGATTGTCAGCAGTTCTCATCTAATGGATGACATTAACGAGAAGCAGAGGATTGTAACTTACAAAAACAGATTTCCCCAGAGGATGACAGCTTGCTGATCTGAGGCTAGCTTTCTCATCATTTTGATCTTCAAGACTGTCAAAACCAGCCACGTCATGTGCACTGATAGCTTTGATCAATGGTGGAATTGGTTCCGTCGAATCTTCTCGATTTTCTTTGCTATTCTCCATAGAAGTTCTTTTAACCTACTCAGTATTAAGGATTCTCTCAGACAGGATCCTCAATAGGTTTGATGATAATGATAACATATACTTGTCAATGTCAGTTACTTAAATAATCATAAAGTGATCACCCAGAAATGTAGTCTTGAAGCTTACCTCGGAACTCTTACTTGTTTTAGCTAATTCCCAATTATTGAACGCAATTAAGACCTTAATGGCAAAAGCACATCAAGAAATGAAAAGATAACTTTTATTGATAGCTATTACTGGTTTTCTCTTAAAGTCAAACCAGTTGAGAGAAACCCCAGATCACACTAATTCTGGGTTGCATATGTTCTAGCCAGAGGAAGATATATATATATATGTGTGTGTGTGTGTGTACGTTTGTAACACCGTTAAATCTGTGAAGAAAACAGCTGCTGCCAATTGACAATGACAACTATTCAACACGTACGCCAACAAAGTAGGACAAGAGAAGACAAAATATCAAGCTAATTACATGAAAAATTAACGTTTAGGTGAGCAAATCAGCTATAGAGTTGGAATACTTCATCTTCACATCAGTGTATGTTATTGTTTTCCTTTATAGGTTTGACCTTTTGTAATAGACAACTAATAAGCAAGATAAACACGAAACCTTACTAGAATAAGGTTGGAAAATGACCTCGACGGCTATAACTTCATCATCCATCAAGATAAGTACGGTGTCGTCCAATGTTGTCTTTACTATCAACAAGATCAAAATGCTCAGATTTTACCTCCAAACCAAATTCCAAACTAACCAATGATCACAAAAGGAAATACGTTAGTACAGAAGCTAGCCTTGCCTTACACAATTATTCAAGAAAACAATATTTTCAGTAACAAACAAATTATCAACTCAGTGTTTCACATGGACAGTTTTCTATGCACAGACCAGAACAACCCCATAATTATTCTTTTGCTGGTAAAGAATGGACAGCGCAGGTTCTTCACAAACAAAGAAGTTTCCAGTGTTTTCAAGAAAATAAATTTTAAAAAAGTGAATGAACCAGAGTTATCCATGTCAAACAAATAATTAAAATATTTATGCATTAATAATCATCTAGGAATAATCAAATAAATTGTCATAAGATGCCAATCAACACATGGAATGAACCAAATTATATTCCCTGAGCTTCATACTATATATCCATCAAACAAATTAAAAAAATATTGTTTTAGGTGGTTTAAGTACAGCTGCAATGAATATCAAAACATTATCATCTAACAATTTTGTCAAAATCATACTGAAAGATAGCTAATATACCTAATCAAGAAAATAAAAATGGATTATATTCAATACATGATTTTGACTCACATTCTTGAAAATTAAAATGGAGGGCGATTGGGGAGGATCCTGGCATCTTCACACCGTCCATTCATGGGACCCCTTTTGTAAAACAGGATTATACTAAACATCATCACCAACAACTACATCATTAAGTCAAATACGTGAAGCACATACATCCAAAAATGAAGAAATAAATAATTCATGACATTAAAAGGCGAAGACCCACCTGCGACAGTTTGATGGTCCACGGCGCAATTAAAAAATGTTTCTGGAAATGAAAACCGGCGCAGGTTTGATTGGTCCTGCAGTAATCCAGAAAATGCGGGAAAAATTAAAGCTTTAATCACTTGGATTAGGACTTAATCCAATTGGCAGTGAGCTGTAACTTAGTAAAATGAGTGTTTTTCAAGTAACAGTGACGATGAAGAAACCCTTTTTTCCTTTGTTTTAGACTGTACTGCATTCGATAATCACGCAGAAAGTTATGTTTGTGGGCTGAGTAGATTTATGGTCAAAGGGAGTTGGAAGAATGCAGCTTGGGCTAGTTGTGGACATAGTTCAAATCCCATATCTTCAAATCAGAGTTAATTACAGGTGAAACGAGTTTTCTTATCGAATCATAAAGTAGAACGAATGCGGCATAAGATGGAATAACGTAAGTAGAAACTTTAGTCGAAGTTACAATTGATGAAACCGAAACTCAAGCTGAAACTCTAGTCGGCCTTGTAATTTTCAAAAATAAATGAGCTACACAATATAGTTAATCTCAAACTAAATATTAAGTTTCATATAGAAAACTAAATGATAATAAAATTGAACCATATAATTTAGCTTGACGTTGAATATCAACTTTAATCGAAAACACTAAATAACAAAAATTAGACAAAAATAAAACTGAATCGTAATAAAGCTAAACTTAAAATACAAAACTTACGTATGGAAGAAACTAAAATTCCATACAAAAAACTCAATTGATAAAAAAACTTAAAATAATAGTGATGGAAACCAATTTACAGAAAGGACGTATTTGATCACGTAATGGTTGATTCAACTAATATTATCAAAAAATAAAATCTCAGAAAATATAAACCTGAAAAGATTTGAGAGAGTGGTGTCAGATCTGAAAGGATGTCGGCTAAACGCAGTTGAAATACTGGCAGCGAAGTACGTCGATCCGGCAATGAAATTGTGTTATTCACCGCCGGATCGGAGTTTCAATTGACTTTAATCTCTTGAAAGATGAAATTGTATTTCCTACCGCGGAATCGAAGATTCAATGATTTTAATCTCTTAAAAGATAGAGAATTAACGAACTGAAAAATGTTAATTTGGTCTTTATTTTGTAAATATAATATATTTTGATCAAATCAATATACCAACAAATCGTGTATATATATAGATATATAATTACCATCACTAAAAGTGTAAAAAAATGTATTATAAACGTAGATTTAGAGACTCAAACACTATATATATATATATATATTATAATTAAGGTGCAAAATTATTTTTATTATGAATATATATTAGAGATTCAATATACAGAATTTATATCTAGTCAAGGTCTTTGTGGTACATTTAAAATATAATTTTTAGAGCAAATTATATTTTTAGCCCCATATAACTAGGTTTTTTTGCAATTTTAATATAGTGTCTTTGAAATTATACATATATAGTTTCATTATTTCAAAAAGTTCTAGTCACATCCGTCAATAATTGATAAAAAATGTATTTTTGACCGTTAAGTATAATTTGGGAAAAAAATATTATTTATTAGGTTTTTTTTTTTTGTGGGAGATTGCTTATCAATACCTCATTTTACCACCGCATTAATTTAACGAGAATGATTCAAAATAATACCTCATAGTTGATTTAGAGTGTTAAAATGAAGAATTAATAAGCAAACTCCCGCAAAAAACAACCTAATAAACAGTAATTTTTTTTCCATCAAATTGCACTTAACGACGAAATTGCATTTTCCATCAATTATTTTATGAAGGGATCAGAGTTGTAATTTTTTTGAAAATAGCACTAAATGTGTTTAATTTAAAAATATAAAACTAAAATTGGAAAAAATATAATCCAGTTGACTAAAAATATAATTTGCTCTAATTTTTAGTGAAATTAGTCTCATAACTTAAGCCCAAAACCTTTTTTTGACAATGAACACCTCGATTATTTGAAAGTGGCACGTTCAAAATGAATTTGGTTTCAAAAGAAAAAAAGAGAAAAAAAAAAACGTAATACTGAATTTAAAAGACGTGCGCCTAAGGCTGCTTAAAACGTGCTCCCAAACTTCCAAGGCCTTTCATGAGAGACAGCCATGTATTTCCCATGTATTGCTTCAGAATTCCCCAAATCCACCTGATCTTCATGCAGAGTCAAAACAGTCATTTATGTACAAATACAATCATTGTCCAAATAAGAATAGAACCTCACATTAGTGGATCATCTTGTATTTTCTTGTATCATGGAAAGTATTATATATAGTTTTCAAAATAATAATTTTTTTATACCTAAATAATA
>JBBMKE010000009.1:17337966-17350572 GCA_037834125.1 Lippia alba | reverse complement strand
ATCTATATATATATATATATATATATATATATATATATATATTATGTTTCAACAGCAATAAAAGCTCCCGGGTAGTGAACATCAGTTTTAGAATACAGGGTTTTTATATGATTTTTTATAATGATAAAGTTTTTTTTATAACATAAGACAGAATTTGAGGTAAATATAACTCTTTACATAATTTTGTTGTGATGTTAAATTATTAGTATAAAAAATTACGAATTTATACCTTCACCGTTGAAAAGTTACAGATCAATTTTGCAATAAAGCCGATAAAATTGAGCGCAAAATTGGCTTACCAAATCAAATAAAATGAATAGAAAATGCAAATCCATTTGACTTTTACATTTTAGAATCAATTTAATAATTATCCGAAAAGCATATTTAAAAATTTGGGCATACTTCCACAAATGATTTTAAAAGTGTGACTTTGATTGTAAATGACATTTAAGCAAAGGTGTTGTGGGAATAATATAATTCTCAAAATTGACAAACTAGTCTTAGGCCACTTTTTAATTAGCTAAACTACAATAAATGCAGACCAGTGAATGTGAACCACGCCCATCCCATGAGTGCTTAATTGGGCCGTACCTTTCGGGCCTTAAGAAAAGCCCAAAATTGCCGGTCTTATGTTACAAGTGTCGTTCGGTAGCCCAACCACTATCAACTTAATATTATATTTCTTTAGTTAAAACTTTTCGCATTATAGTAAAATTTTACATTTAATTTTATTCAACAAGAAAGCATGTAGCAATAACAATATCATAAATCAAAAGTTAAAACTTAAAAGTAAGTTAGGCGAAAATCATTAGATAATCAAGTGACTCGCACCTTATAACAATAGTGATATGTATAGAAGCGCCCTCTCAATAGGGTTAGTCAAATTTGTATAATCCTTAGCACAAATAGCTATTCATAATCACGATTTAGGCAAACTTTAACCTCTAAAATAGACTAACCATCTCCAACTTTTCTGCAATATCTGCAATAAAAGTAAAGTGACTGTAGCACATAAAGCTACAAAGCGTGACAAGTCTTAATCAAATTCACATAATTAACTAGTCCAAACTAAGCACACCATGAGACCCATCTTAAAGAATTCTTGTTGTGTTATGAATAATTTGGACTTAAGGTCTAAAACAAAATAAACTAAAATTAAAGAAAAGAAGTGTCCGAAAGTTTAACAAAAAAGAAAAGAGTCACAATCATAGAAATTGTGGCTTTCATGTGGCCTTAAAAAGTTTTGGAAGTATGATTTGATTTGATACCTGCTTTTGAACCATTGTTCCCCCTAAAGAAAGATAGTAGTTCTACTTAACTTGTTCCCATATGGTTGCTTGGCTTTTGTGATTTTTGACCCATTGGTTGAATTTTTTTTAAAGTATTTTGAAAAATAAATGATATTTCCTTTGTTTTTATGAAGTAAAATCTGAATTTTAGTTCTCATTTTTGTTTTATTCAAGCATGCCAACAACTGTAGCCGAAGAATATTATACCAATAAAAAGGTTCAAGTTCGATATGATTAATTATCCATCTTAACCTTTTTGGTATGAACAACTTTTTCATTACGAGTTCAATTTGAACCAAATTATTTTAGAATAAAATTCTTATTACAAATTATAGTTTCACAAGGTATTAAATATAAGTCAAATGCTAGCTAGACCTCTTATCAATGCGTATCAAAAAACATGCATGTAACCAAGTTTTTCATGGTGAGACAATTCATAAATTGAACTAAAAATTTACATTTACGTTTTCGTGTATTATTATTTCAATATGGCAATACTTATATGCTATAACTATAACTCTTTCGAAATCCATAGTTATGTCGTATATGTTATTTATTATTGAGATACATAAGATGAATTTGGGTGATTGGATAGTTCAGTTCTTGTTCAAATCCATTATAATCAACTTCAATCTGTCAAATGTTTCAATGGTATAAACATTGTATAAGAATTTAGATTGAACCCGAATCCTTTGACAAGTGTCGCCAATTCAGGGGCGGGACAAAACTATCCAACCTGAGTTTGGTCACTACGCAGAATTTGCCTTAGCAGCACATGCATGGGGCTGGCATATCAGTATCATCAATCATGTGTTCTTGAAAAGTATTAATAATATATTATCGGTATTCGGTGCCCATATAAATATTTATTTACGATGCATGTATGTTTTGAAAAATATTGTTTTTTATTTATTAAACACTTAATAAATATTTATATATTATATAATAAATTTAAGAAAAATATTCATACTTTATTCTGTCATATTCATATATTTGTTTTCATAAATCGAAGGTGACAATATTTCAAATATTTTTTATATATACACTCATAAATTTTAGTTTAATAAAAACATTCGACCCCTGATGACCAAAAGTAGAAAAGTGAAACCCACAAACTTGGAATTGCTCTTTCACAAAGAAAATAGTGGGGTAAAAACAAAGTTCAAGTAAATTAAAGGGGAAAACAGAAAAATTTCCATTGCAGTAATAGTTTTGGCCTTTTGGAATAGTTCATTTTAGGACGACATTTGGAAGAAAGAAGCTAAAATCTTAAGTGGCATTGCGTGTAATCCCACAAATCATAGTGAGGAGGATTTTGGTAAATCTAATTGGTTGATAAATGCATGCAAGACCATTGACCTAAAAGTTTAAAGCCACAACTTTAGCTTAATTGCCTTTCCATTTTCAAAAGGAAATCTCCGCATGCTAACAATACATGGATGCCCACTCACCATTCATAAATGAATATATAAAATTATAATGGTCTAAGTTTCGTTTATGTTTTCTATATAGTTCATGTTTTAAAAGATTTGTCATGTTTACTTCTAAATACTATCCTTTTTTTTTTCCTCTCTATATTATTTGATTTGAGCTCCCTTTATCACAATACCCTCTTATTTATATTTCTCTATTCCTAATATTATGTTCTTTTAAGAGTCTACATCTACCCTAAGTTCACTCTTATTGTTTTCTTTGTTACTTATCGGAGATTTTACAAGAGACTCAATTTTCGTCATAATTCTTCTTCTAAGTCAGTTTGTCTGTTTACGAGCGAACTATACTTAGCTATTTGGATCCGGAATGAGGAGAATTAAGTGCTGGTTCTAATTGGACTTTTAGGTATAGTTTCAACAGATACATATCAGATGATTTAATTATGATGTTTTTTTAACTAATGATAGTTTTATATCTAAGAATTCGAATAAGAAATCTCTAATTTTATAAGGTATTCAGGGCAAATTAGAACCTTTGGACTATATTACTTAACGGTCCAACCTTAAATTGAATGACACGGGCTTCAATCAACTTGGCTAACATTTCCCTTAGACAATGAGAATTAAACAGGACAACGAAATTCAAAACTCAAACGCATATTAAACTCATAGACATTTATCTTATGATTGATATGTATTTTATATTATAAAATATGTCATATTAGAATTGTAAGAAACCTACCCAAATTCCATCAAAACTAATTATGAACTAGAATATTCCCAAGAAATGTTCTCAAAATTCTTGTAACCAAGGGTTGCCCAAGCTTTAAGAGCAAGGAACAAAGTAGCAAGTCATTATCATGAACAAACTTACATCCACTTTGCTGGCAAATCAAGGGCTGTTTCTCAAGTGGCGCACTTGCCATATCCTTCAAACATCCGACCATCCTCAAACATGTCATTTTAATTCTATAATTCACCTTTTAAGAACTTTTACACAGCTTAGTGTTGACAAAATCCTACACCATTCATTTAATTTGGACAAAATATAATCAAACGACATTAATATTTATTATTGTATATACTTAATTCAATAGACTCCCCATTAGTTTTATCTTATTATGAATGTAAAGTGTGCCATATAATATTCGGCACGATTAATTATAATTTACATAAAGTGTCGTGCTATTATCATTATTATTTTTATAAATAAAGTACGTTTGCGGACTCCCTTTACTGTTAATTACCTTTTCCTCCCAAAAGAAGCATCTCATGTGCTTAATTAATATATCTCACTGTAATTAAATTGCGTATTAGAATGATTAAAGAAAGGTGAATACACCAATAATTGATGTAAACTCGCAGACAAATCCTCTCTAATCAGTGGACCAATGCATTTTCTCTCTTCAACTTGCATATGCTAGCTGATAAAAGATGAACTATTTTGTTCAATTTCAGTAATATTTTATATAATTTTATCCTTAAAATGATTACCACAACCCCACTAAAATAGAAATTTAAAAAAAAAAAGATGATTAGAGTATTATCGACCATAATAATTAATCTTCTTGTTAAATTATAAACATATTAAAGATGAGACAAGTTGTTATATAACATTTGCAGTTAGCCTATATATATATACTCCTAAACAAAAACAAATAGTTAAAATAAAATATGAAAAAATTATATGAAAATAAAAGGAGTAAACACGTGCGACAGCGGACAACCCTTTTAAGGAACGGAACCAACGAAGATACCATAATCACTTTATAATTAATTGATTAATATGATTAAGAAAAATTAACAAATTAAATTAATTGGACATTGCTGTCCACAGTTTTGCAAGTTGCAATTATTGATGGATTCTTAAGAGCTTCTTGCCAAACAAATCTGACGTGTTATTTTGAAAAAAAAAAAAGAAAAAATTGATGGACTTAGACCTATATTCTTGAAAAAGTTTCATTTATTTTTATATTTTCTTTTTCTTGACCGCACTAGCCACTAGATTTTCATGAACAATTCAACCAAACATTCGGTTAATGTACTCATGTAGTTTATTCTATCTGGTACCTTATATTTAACTATAATTATAAATACATCCTATAATAAAAACTTAATTTTACTTAACCTAAAAATGTTCCTTTTTTTGCATAATTAATGTATTTTATATGAGGCATTGAGGTGAGATTTAAATTCTTTAGGTGGGTATGAGTACGATTTTATCCAAGTATAATACACAAATTTGTGCTTAAATGGGTCTATCAAGATCAATTTGATCTGAACTCTCTTATTGAATTGCTCGTATAATGAGTATTCTTAATATTATGTTTTGAAGAGGATTCGAGTCTCCACGTTTAGTACGAGATTTTGTCTCATGTGTCTACCATTTAGCTATCAAAGTATTATTGAGCATTGGAGTGTCTACGCGGAAAATTCCTTTTGTCTGGTATTCTCATGATTGTTTTAACAAGTCAAAGAACTCACATATTGATTAATTTGTTGGAGATTCGACACTATATTTTACCCATCAACTAATTGTTATGATAATTGAATTTCTTGTTTTCTGTTGATCCAATTTTTCTATATAGAAGGGGGAGATCGAAAATATGTCGTTATTAAAATCATCGAAGCTAATTGATTAAAATATTAGTGTTTTTGTACAATTTTTTTGGATTGCTTCTGAATTTCCATGTAGATCCTATTATACCTCTTGCCATCATGATAGGCAAAAGGACTCAGTGAAGAGATTCTAATTTATCAATTTAATTTGGGAATTAAATACAATTAATCCAAAATCTTAGTTAAAAATATGTAAATATATATATAAGGATTAATTATATTTAATAGATAAAAAAGAAAAATCAGTACTCTTCTGAATTTCAGATATTACAATCAAACTTCTATTAGTAATTTTATTATAGTTTGGTCCTTGTAAAAAGATTATAAATTAAATTAGATCAAGTTTTTATTAAATTTAGGGTGAAGTCATAGATTTTCAGACTTGAATTTCTCATTTATCCCTGTTTTAATAGATAAATTTTTTTTATATCAAATTTATCCTAAATTTAATGTAGGAGTAAAAGCCGAACATTCAAATCTTAATTAAAATCTACCATGTCGCCCTAAATTCAAAAGAAAAACTATTCTAATACAATTTATAATTTTTTAAAAAAAATTTAAAATATAGTAAACTGACTACTAGGAATCCAATTGTATCATCCGAAACTTTAAAGAGTCCTAAATATAATTAACTCTAAAATATAGTAAACTGACTACAATAATGTGGCTTCTTTGGTTTAATAGGAACACGAAGAGGGGGGATGGAGAATGCCATAAGCCACATGAAACTATACGGCTGGCGGATACTTTCATCTCGCCTTCGCGATCCGTGGATGAAGCAGCAACGTTGTTGATGGTCGTGAGGTGATCAAATGGAAGAGACCTCCCCCGGGGTGGATAAAGGTGAACTTTGATGGGACTACCTTTAAGGAAGATAATGTGATTGGAATAGGTGTTGTGGCTCGGGATCACAATGGAGATTGCGTAGGATGGGAGGTTGATCGGAAGTGGCATATGTGTGATCCGCTTATGGCTGAATCTTTTGCAGCTCTCTCGGCAATCAAATTAGCCCGGGATTTTGGGTGGGAACGCGTTATCTTTGAGGGAGACAACTTGAATGTTATTCGAAGAATGCATGGTGAAGATGAGGATTGCAGCGCATTAGGCAACATCTTTCATGACATTAAGAGTATTTCTTCTGTCTTTTTGGCTTGTCGTTTTTCTAGTATTCGTCGTGGTGCTAACTGTGTTGCCCATTTGTTAGCTCGTAATGCGGCTTCGGCCTGCGTTGGTTCTTCTGATATTCTGTTGTATGCTTTGGACAACGTTTTTGCTGATATGAATTAATTGCGTTGAGGCCTGGGGCCTCGCTTAGTTTCAAAAAAATAAGGATTCCAATTGAGGCATTTTTTAAAACTCTTCATGCGTTAGAAAATTTTTTTTGTTTGCTCTTCATTTTTAAAATTATTCATCTTCACTCCCCATGTGAGAATCATGATTTTCGTTCACTTGTCATTTTGTATGACACATACAACATATTGCGATTTAAGTGGGCAATATTGCGATCTGAATACGCGATTCTTGAATTTTGATACGTAATACTTAATAAGCGAAAATTATAATTCTTATCTGCGAAGTGAAGATGAATAATTTTAAAAATAGGGAGCAAATAAAAATTTAAATTCAGAATTGAGAACAATTGTTGCAAAATACTTAAGAAATCGTGACCTACAATTTAATTTAGTTGGAAAAAAGACCAAAGAGGAGACTAATAATAATTAGTAAAATAAATGTGACAAGAGGTCAACACAACAACACCCAAATTCAATTCCCTCTCTCTCTCTCTCTCTCTCTCTCTCTCTCTCTCCCATGGCTGTCATACAGATACAGCCCGCCTATATATATATATCCCGCCCACAACTCCAACCCATGAAAAGCTGCTTTCTTACCTGTCATTACTCACAATCAAAAACTAAGGAATCCACCAACGTCCCATTCCGAGATACGCTGCTTTTTCTTATTTATCCATACGCCGCCGGGAATTTCGTATCTGTGTTTGTGATGACCAATTGATGGAACAGAAGAACCTCTTCTTGTCCGCATTGAGCGTAGGTGTAGGGTTAGGGGTCGGCCTCGGTTTGGTTTCCGGCTCCTCTATCGGCCGATGGGGCGGCGCCTCCACTTCCGGCGCTGCGGCGGAGGGGATATCCGGTGATGAAATAGAGCTCGAGCTGCTTAGGTTGGTCGCCGATGGAAAGGACGGCAACGTCACGTTTGATGACTTCCCATATTATATCAGGTGATTTTCTGACAAGGGAATGGATAAAAATTGGATCTTTTTGTGTTTTTCTGAGAATTCTGTTTTATGGAATTTTTTCATCACAAAATCCTCCCGTTTTGATGAACAGTGATCGAACACGCGTGTTGTTAACGAGTTCAGCGTATGTTCATCTGAAGCACTTAGATGTCTCTAAGCACACTCGAAATCTGTCCCCTGCGAGTAGGGCTATATTGCTATCAGGGCCAGCAGGTATTTTGCAGCTTTTATGATGCATTGCAAATTATTGGGGTTAAATCTCAACATTTGTCTTCATTCCTTGTTGATTTAATCGTGTTATACCTTTTATAGAATTATACCTGCAAATGCTTGCTAAGGCTCTCGGACATGAGTTTGAGGCAAAGTTCCTGCTTCTGGATATATCCGACTTTTCACTTAAGGTTGTGTGTTTATGTCTTTATTGCATACTGCTGGCAAAATAAATTCTGTATTTTTTGGCTGAATTGTTTTATTTCTTTGCTTTATTTGAGGAATGATCCAGATGCAGAGCAAGTATGGTATTACCAAGAAAGACTCCGTAAGACCTGTTTCGGATTATGTGTTTCTAAGGAGATAAATAAACGGGTGTTCTTGGAGTGAAGATTATACTGATTCTAGTTTGTTTTTGATGCAGTCTCTCCACCGGTCTATCTCCGAATCGACATTAGAACGAATGTCCGGTTTTCTTACTTCTTTCTCTATTCTTCCATCAAGAGATGATCACAGAGGTATACACACAATTCATGATCCTTTTCACGGTTATCATTATCAGATTACATATAAAATATATCGCTATGATTTCAAAATTAGACTTTGATCTTCGACTTTACTTTTCATATTACTAGAGTAGTCATATTAGACAAAGATAGTTGTTTACTTTAAATTGTTGTACTGAAGGATCTTTGTGGAGGCAAAACAGTGGATCTGATGCTACAGTAAGGTACAGTTGGATATATCGTGGCTCACTTGTAAAATTGCCAGTTTTAACGGAATATTTACTTAAATACTCATTTTACTCCCTAAAGGAATGCTGAAGAAGTCAACAATCCTCTAAAGCCTCGAAGAACTTCATCTGTCTCCTCTGATATGAGTAGCATCAGTTCCCAGTCATCTTCTTCAGGTTCAGGTTCAGCTATCCATTAAAGTATCAAACCATAAACTGAGATATAAGTATATAACCCCGTATCTGATTATCATGTTTTTCGTTAGCTCCTTCCAAGCGCTTCTACAATTGGGCTTTTGATGAGAAAGTTCTCATACAATCACTTTATAAGGTATGTACACAATTTATTCACTGGAATGTTAAGAAACTGAGTCATTCTTGAAAGATGTCGTTTTTTTTTCAGGTGTTGGCTTCGGTTTCACAACGAAGATGTATCATACTATATATCCGGGATGTCGATAGAATCTTTCTCCAATCCTCAAGACTGTACAAATTGTTTGATAGAATGTTAAAGAAATTATCGGGATTAGTTTTGGTTCTTGGGTCCCGCATTGTGGACTTTGCTGAGGATTCAGGAGAATTAATGGATGAGAGAATTAGTCTTTTATTTCCTTATAATATTGAAATCAGACCCCCGGAAGATGAATCTCATCTTGTTAGCTGGAAAGCTCAATTGGAAGAGGATATGAAGAAGATACAGTTTCAGGATAACAAGAATCATATTGCTGAGGTACTTGCAGCAAATGATCTTGAGTGCGATGATTTAGGATCTATCTGTCATGCTGACACTATGGTTTTGAGTAATTACATAGAGGAAATTGTGGTTTCTGCTATATCTTACCATTTGATGAATAACAAGAATCCTGAATATCGTAACGGGAAGCTTCTCATATCATCTACTAGGTAGGTAGGATGTGAAAGATTGTGTTATTTTAATGTTTAAGGATTAATATTCTTACTATCTTTGTGTCCGAGTCTTAACTTCTCTGTATCTGCTTCAGTTTGTCCCATGGATTAAGCATTTTTCAGCAGGAGAAAGGTGGTAGTAAAGATACACTAAAAATGGGGACGGCTGCTGAATCTTTCAAGGTTTTTCTTCTGTTTTCTTGAACAATTTTGAATTTCAAATTTTCAGAATTTTCACTGAACTCTATTCGATCAATATTATTAGGATACTGAAGGGATAGAGAATGCTGCTTCCAAACCTGAATCAAAGTCAGATAACAAGACTGAGGCAGAAAAACCAAAGTCAGATAGTGAGAATTCATCAGTCACTAAGGTCCCAATAAGTTATTTTATGTTACTTTAATTTGTTAGTTTAGGGATAAGTACATGTTTCTTTAATTTGTTAATTTAGGGATAATTATAGTGGCATACCCTAAGGTTAGGATGGATTCACACAAATTATGTAAATTCTTTGACAGGGGAAGCTTGTGTAATTATGAATAAATCTCAGGGTATGTCAGTGTAATCATCCCAGTTAATCTCTCCTTTTATTTTAATATTCAAAATTTTTGTTGTTATGGTTGCAGGAAGTTCCTCCTGACAATGAATTTGAGAAGCGAATTAGGCCCGAAGTCATCCCAGCTAATGAAATCGGAGTAACATTTGCTGATATTGGTGCTCTAGATGAGACTAAAGAATCACTTCAAGAATTAGTGATGCTTCCTCTTCGAAGGCCTGATTTATTCAATGGTGGTCTTCTAAAGCCATGCAGAGGAATACTTCTCTTTGGTCCTCCTGGAACAGGAAAAACAATGCTTGCAAAAGCCATAGCCAATGAAGCAGGGGCAAGCTTCATAAATGTCTCGATGTCAACCATCACTTCAAAATGGTTTGGAGAAGATGAAAAGAACGTTCGGGCTCTTTTCACGCTAGCAGCTAAGGTTTCACCCACAATAATTTTTGTAGATGAAGTTGATAGTATGCTTGGGCAGAGAACAAGGGTGGGGGAGCACGAGGCAATGAGGAAAATTAAGAATGAATTCATGGCACATTGGGATGGGCTCTTGACAAAAACGGGCGAGAGGATTCTTGTTCTTGCTGCGACGAATAGACCTTTTGATCTTGATGAAGCAATTATTCGGAGATTTGAACGAAGGTATAGTTATAATTATATGCATTATGTTTAAGGAGATATAAAAAAAAGTTTATTAGTGTAATTATTACATATATGTGGGGTGGCGTTGAATTTTAATGAAATACACATAGAATATGGGATGACTGCAGTTTGAATTGATTACACAAAATTCCCCTAAGGTTTGAGAAACTTTAAAAACTTCCCTTGACATTTCCTAATGATTGATTGGCCTAGCGCATATTTTTATAGCCATAACTTTAAATATTGAAGTATCGAGGACAAAAAGTTGATGGCGTCGAAAAAATTGTGATTTATCCATCCAGATATATTGTATATTCTTCGACAGAGCAAGTTTGTGTAATTACGCCAAAACTCAGGGTATTAGAGTATTTATCCCTTTATTATATTGAGATTTATTATACAATTATTGCTAAATCCATGTATTATGTAATTATTGCTGAGGTTTATTCTCGGGTTGAGCAGAATTATGGTTGGTCTACCTTCGGTCGAGAACAGAGAAAAGATATTGAGAACGCTTCTGTCCAAAGAAAAAGTGGAGGACCTAGATTATCAAGAGCTTGCTGCCATTACAGAAGGTTATAGTGGAAGTGATCTCAAGGTAAAATTGCTACTTATGAAGTTTGTCGTATTTATTTACATTTCGATATGTGGCACTCACTTAAGGCGGTAACTGTCAAAAACAGAATTTGTGCATAACAGCAGCTTACCGGCCAGTGAGAGAACTAATACAGCAAGAGAGACAGAAGGATAAGGTATATTCAACACTTCAAAAGCTGCAATCAAACTATACTTTTAAATTCTCACAATACCTTTTCATCTCAACCATTCATCACTTGTGTTCGTTATCAGGAAAAGAAAGATATAGCTGAAAAAGAGCCAAACCCTCAAGATGCTTCAGCTCCAAAAGACGAAACTAAGGAGGAAAAAGTAATTTCGTTGAGGCCTTTAAACATGGAAGACTTGACGCTGGCAAAGAACCAGGTAACACAGTCATCACATCTACAACTTTTAACTTCTCCAAAAGCCGAAACATTTCTTGATGAGATATCCATTTTTCCATTCAGGTTGCTGCGAGTTTTGCTTCTGAGGGATCAATAATGGCCGAGCTAAAACAATGGAACGAACTATATGGAGAAGGAGGTTCAAGAAAGAAAGAGCAGCTGCCTTACTTTCTTTAGAAACATCAAAAGCTTGCATTCGGAGACAGTCATCACCTGTTTGTGAATCTACCAGATGTTTCGAGCAAAAGAATTGCCAACCATTTTCGAAGGTTAGTAGCTCAACAGATGCCATGGGAAGCTCGGAAATGGATCATCTCTATTGCCTATAAGCTTGAATTAATTTCTTCATATCGGATCGTGTTATTGCGTGTTTTTGGGGAGCGGAGACAATGGTTTGCCAGGGGCTGCTAGAAATGCTGTACCTGTTAAGTCATTAATCAGTGTGTTTGTAAATTCATGTGTAGATATTTTTTAATGCTGTACGTACATTGGTTGTTTTATAGAGCCTGATTTCTTATTTTTTTTATTTATTTTTTAGTATGTTTATGAAACTTTGTTGATGATATAATTACCTCAATGCCCAACAGCCAAACCCCAAGCTGCGAATAGGAAAAAATAAATTTAGAATATCTTTCCAAAATCGCACACACTTAGTCCTGAGGGACTAATCCAGAATAATTTGAAGTTAAAAAGCGATCTACCATTTGTAATACAAAAAGGTACAAGCTTTATAATTATGCATGACTTTCAATCTCGTTCTGACATTTATCCACATTATAGATGTGATCAATATTGAAAAATGCAGATCAAAATAATAAAACTTGACCATTCACCACGCACAAGTTCAATGATTTAACTTAAACATTGCAGCGGTAAAAATATAAACTGCCTATCAAAATACTGTAATTCTTTTTTTAGGTAATGGAACCCAGACAGTCAAAAACAAACTGGTAAATAACATGG
>JBBMKE010000009.1:17324507-17334671 GCA_037834125.1 Lippia alba | reverse complement strand
TTTATGCTTGTCGTCTTACAAACGATGACGCCGCCGGCTCCTCTCCACCAAACGCTCCGCCACCTCTCCACCGCCAAACGCTCCGCCACTTCTCCACCGCCGAACGCCGCGGCTCTCTTCTCTCCACCTCCGGCGCCTCACCCATCGCCCAAGATCTCCGGCGCCGTGGCTCTCTAAGCCCAAAGACAATTAGTGGGTATTTAGTTGGATATGCGGAAAGGTCTAAAGGATATAAGTTTTATTGTCCGTCGCATAACACTAGCTGTTTGTGGAATTAAGAAATGCTAAGTTTCTTGAAAATGACTTGATTAGTGGGAGTGATAAATAACAGGATTTTATTCATGTAAGAGATCAATCTTCTACTTCAAGTGATAGATTAGTTGTTATTCACAACACCCTCAAGTACAACTGGGTGTTGAAGAACAACGTAATGAAAATTCACATAATGCTGAGAAACTCCACAAGTTATTGAACAACAGGTTGAGCAACATGATCTTCATAAGAATCTTGGTCAAGCCTTAAGGCAGTCTACTAAGGAAAGAAAATAATTAAGCACTTCCTAGTGACTATGTTGTGTATTTACAAGAATCTGAATATAATATTAGAGCTGAAAAGGATCCTGAGTCTTTTACAAAATCTATGAGTCGGAATCATGGTACAATGCTATGAAGGATGAGATGAACTCTATAAAATGTAATGAGGTCTGGGATCTTGTCAACTCGTCTGATGGTGTAAAATCCATTGGTTGTAAATGGGTGTTTAAAACCTAGAAGGATTCATTAGGCAACATCGAGAGATATAAGGCTAGACTTGTTGCAAAAGGGTTCACTCAAAGAAAATGAATAGATTATTCAAAGACATTTAGCGTTGTTTCTAAGAAAGTTTCCTTGCAACTGATGGACGTGAAAATGACATTTCTTAATGGTACTCTTGAGGAAGAGTTTTACATCAACAACTTGAAGGATTCTCCTCTAGTGATGGTGAGCAATTGGTATGTAAATTGAAAAAGTCCATCTATAGATTGAAACAAGCCTCCCAATAGTGGTCTTTGAAATTTCATGATGTTATAATTTAATTTACTTTCGTTGAGAATATAAATGACGAATGTATATACCGTAAGGTTAGTGGGAGCTAGTAAAAATTGTTTCCTTATTATGTATGTGGATGATATTTTGTTTGCTACCAATGATAAGAGGATGCTATATGAAGTAAAATAATTTCTTTCTAAAATTTTGAGATGAAGGACATGGGAAACACAACTTATATCATTGGCATTAAGATCCATCGAAATCGATACAAGGGCATTTTAGGTTTATCTCAAGAAGCCTATATCAACAAAATTTTAGAAAGATTTCGGATGAATAATTGTATGACGCCCGAACATGGGCATCCACACCCCCCGCACTTAGATCCGAATCCACATACGAAATGGAAGTCCGTACTTGAATCCAAATCAAAGCGAAAGGGGAGCTACACTCACACACTAGGCTAAGCGGGGTTAAACCGACAGAGCGCGCAAAAACAATAACAAATAAAGCAGAAGCATAAGAGATCACAAGCAAAGCTCGACACGAGCACAAAATATATACATTGTCCACAGAGCCAAAAAGATAAACAAGTATACAAATTCTCCATCAAATACAATTCATAACCTTAAGTATCCCATAAGTATCAAAATAAGTACAAATGAAATGCAACTCGACCTAGACCACTAAGTATGACACAAAGACGCACTTCCCCGCCTAGCTCGAGCAAAACCTGCTCTAAAGGTGGAAAAGGAGAGGGTCAATCTAACGGCTAGACTGAGTGAAGGGGCTAACGCACACCCACACCAAATAGAGATATAGCAAAGCAAATAACAAAGTGACGATCATGAACCGAGCTAGGGTTTTACACTAAAACTTTTCAAAAGGAACATAATACTTATAACTAAATTCCTATCTTGATTCATATAAGTCGATAACAAATGCGGATAAATGTCGGCGAGTACGGACTTTCTCCAAACTCCTCATAACATACATAAAATGTAAATCATAAACAATCCAACCCCAACGCCATGGCGATCGGGAGTCAAACCATTTTCGCCTACTTACATATGTATAGGGGTGTAAACGGATACTAAACGGATCAGATGTATGATTACCTTATCCTTATCCGTTTATGAGTCGGACGGATTCAAATAATATCCTCTTTGAGAGGATTCAGATAATATCCTCTTTACACGGATATACGACGGGTTCGGACGAATATCGAATTTTCAATTATTAATTTATAACATAAATTATTTAATAATTATAAAATGTTAAATGTATGGATTTTTTTTGACACAAAATGTATGTATTTTAGATAGAGGGGAAATAATAACTATATCTCTCGCTCTGTATATCATTTTCATTTTTCATTCATGAATATTGATGGACCCAGAATACGCTCGCATCTCCACCGTCCACGTGGCATGACGACGGAAGATTCCCTTCATGACCCAACGACAATCTTATCAGAACGCTCGAACAGTTGAAGCTCGCGGTTCATACCCAACCTCAACCCTCGCAGCTGATCTTCCCAGAGGGATTACCCTCCGATGGAACTTCACCCTCCCGTAAGTCAACCCTCGGGTCTCTAACACTCACAGGTTCAATGCTCCACCACCTTTTACAAGGAATCCATCTCTGAGCGTCGCTACGCTCGACCTTTGGCACACGAGCATCTTACCGCTCGGGGGAATAATCCCTTAACTGCCGCTAACATACCAGCTGTGCATAACTGCCTAAAAGGTGATAGTGACGCTCGCACGTCACTTTCAAGCTCTCACGTTCTGCCACGTGTCTAGGGAAACACTATTCCCGGACCACAAGGGTAGTATTACTAAAAACCCTTTACCTTCAACCTATAAATAGAGAAAGTTCTCCACGCTTTCCTCAAGCAATCTTGATCTTCTTCACAACTTTCTTCATTCACAAGAAACATAGCACTGAACTGGAAAAACCCCATTGTTGCTCATCTTTCAAGCTTTTACAGATTCGTCTTCTTCATCCTTAAGGCATTGCCCTAGCTGGTAGAATCCATGCTCATTGGGAACCCAGTTCCTGAGGTTCAACAACTGTGATGGTCTTCCCTTCACACAAATCGAGAGTATTTGGTGTTTAATTCCTCCCTTACCATTTCCGACACCATCAAATATAAATATGTAGGGTGATGGATTATAAATCTTTTTATATAGTTAATTGAAAATATAATAATTTAATCAAACTGTACAATATATAATTTATATTATTTTATCAAACAAAGAAAAATAATAATATAATATACAAGTATATACATATATGTGTGTATATTAAGAAAAAAAAACATGTATAGTTATATATATTTTTATTATAATATTTTATTTATCGGATACAGATCACGGATAAATCGAATAACAGATTTATTAACGGATATTGACACGGATCGGATGTTAAACGGAGCGGATGTGTGATTACCATATCCTTATCCATTTGTTATTCGAATGTCTATAATCGGATACGAATAATATCCTCTTTAAGCGAATTCGAAAATATCATCTTTAAACGAATTCGAATGCGGACGGATATTAAATTTTTGAATATCCATTTACAGCCCTAACATTATCTCAAAAGTAAACAAGTTTTCTTCGAATTCTGAGGGCAACTTAGTAATTTACATTTAAACATCCAATAACATTATCTCAAAAGTAAACAAATAAACTCAGAAACTATCTAAATCTAGAGATGAAAAAAATAAAAGTAAACAAAAGATAATAGCACATAGATTAACTGCACTAACTTATAATATCCTTACTCTCATAAACATTTTTGCCAAAGTAAACGAAGCCTAAGGATACATATGCATAAAAACTTATTGAATCATAATATTCCTCATATAAAAATATATTAAAATAATGGAGATGAATATAAGGATTATAAAATCTACCATTTTTGTCTGGAGCACAAAAAGAAAAAAAAAACCTACCATTTCATAATTAAAATCACAATTACATTTCCTTAAACTTACAAAACAGAAAATATATTGGAAAGCTTGGAATTTGGACCCCATCCCTTTGCTCAAATAGTCCCTAATTTCAAAAGCCTGAAATCAGCAGAAATTCCGAGGCTGTAATCTGTAGATTTTGTGATATAAAAACAGTGTGTTGGCGTCATCCTTTTTATCCCGCCTATTTACTTTTCTCCTGTTGTCTCACATGATAGTCCTTTTCCCCCGCGCCATACATGACGTTACCTTTTACTACCTTTCTCTATAAAACCACCCAACCCACTACCCCCAACTTCTCTCTCTCTCTTTCTTCAATGGAAGGCCTTGGCTTCCTCAAGTTCTGGCGAAACGCCTCCGCCGGAACGCGCGTCATCTCCCACGGCGGCGAGTTGCGGACAGCGGCGGATGACGGCGGAGAAACTGCCGCTGCGGATGATTCGTTTTTCGATTTGGTTATCAGGTCGCCGGACGGTGGAAGTTTGAAGAAGGATTCGCGGTTTAAGGACTCTCCGAGAGATGTTTTTCGGAGCAGAGATGACGTGTCGAGCTCGAAACCTTTGTCTCCGGCGGCTCTTCTCCGGTCGGCGCCGAAGTTTAAGGTGTTCATGTTAGGTTTCAGGAAATCGTCCAAATGCGAGAAAACGGCGTCGTCGGACAGTGAGGTGAAGCGGAGTCCGAGTCCGCTTAATCGTTTTGCCGTGGAATGCAGAGTGGAGGAAATACCTGTGTCTTCTACTTTTGCCGGAGACAATAGTTTGAGAAACCGGTTGCTGAAGGAAACCTTCGATGACGAATCTTCGCCGGAGAAATCTTCGGGAGATGCGGTCCCTATGTATCTGAAGCTGATTAGACCTTTGCACGTCAAGGTTTCGAAGAGGCAGAGTAAGAAGGCGAAGCTGACGGCTTCGTTTACGCCGACATCTTCGCCGGAGCCGATGAATATGACGCCGAGGAAATTATCTGCGAGTAGCAGAGGCGGAAGTTTCAAGGTCATAGCAAAGCATTTGGCAAAAAGCCGATCGACGTCGGGAATGGTCGGTGCTGCGCCGCCACCGTCGCAGAGGAGAGACGATTCGCTGTTGGAACAGCATGATGGAATCCAAGGCGCCATTCTTTATTGCAAAAGGTCCTACAACTCCTCATCCGAAGGTACATTTCTTCCAAAATCTAATTAATCAAGCATAGTACTGCTATTAGTCCTTCACTTTAATTAGCCAATTTTAGATCAATCGCCGTGCTTCCCTTTGCAATTTCAATCTCGTTGCTTATTCAATTGTTCTTATGCTACTTTTTGTTCAATTTTTTCCAGAATTTTCACAATTATTTCGATCTTCAAGGGATCCTTCCAACCAGAAGCAGGTGCATCCGGCCAGAAATTCATGTGAGTTGCAAACGAGATGCAGCATTTGAATAAAGAAAAATAGAACAATTTACTGAGATGAACTCATGACGTCAATAATTCCAGCGGTAGCTATGATACTGTAGGATTTTCAGGATCCTCTATTTGTACAAATATCTGCAGAAAAAACTCTGAAATAGGCGGTGCTGTGGGAATTCCCATAGAGCTGAAGTAGCAATTAATTATCTTTGTTAAAAAAAAAAAAAAAAACAGCTTAGCTGGGGCGTCTCCAGACGCTAATATTTTTAGTTTTACTGCCTGTCAACTGTCATATTTTAAAAGTGAAAAAATATTGAGCGAAATGATTATAGTCTATAGAGATCTTTCTGGGTGAGATCAATTTCTAGAATGAGTGGAGGGGTTAATTATGAATTCATTGAAACTTGTTTTGTTTGGAACTGAATAATTATGAATTCTTTTGAATAAAATGGGTAGGCGTGTTTTTCTCTTTCTAATCTGAAGTCAAGATCATTACCAAATGCGGGTTTCTATTAGTATTATGCGAATTCACTGTGATGGTCACCAGGGTTTGAGTATATTTTGGAGTCTGAACTTTCTTTGGTAATGGGGTCCTGCACTTCAGAAAGATTCGTTTTATTTAATTAGGGGTGGTGTAATCACTAATGTGACTCCGCAAAGATTCTTTTACTGAGTTCCAGCCTTGTAAGGGCTATAAATGAATATTCGAAAAATCGATATCCGTCCGCATTCAAATTAGTTTAGAGAGGATATTATTCGAATTCACTTGAGGATAATATTTGTATTCGATTATGGACATTCGAATAATAAATGGATAAGGATATGGTAATCACATATCCAATCCGTGAAAATATATGTTAATATATTTGTTATCCAATTTATCTGTGATCCGTATCCGATAAATAATATATTATATAAAAATATATATGAATATATAAGGTTTTTTCCCCTTAATGTACATACACATATGTGTGTATACATGTATATTATATTATTATTATTTTCTATTTGCTAAAATAATATAAGTTATATATAATATATTATTTATTAAATTATTATATTTCAAATTAACTATATACAAAAATTTATAATTGATCATATTGCATCTCTATATTCGTCAATGAAAAATGAAAATGATATATATAGCGAGAGACAGAGTTATTTTATCTCTCCTCTATCTAAAATACATACATCTAATTTATATAATTATTAAATAATTTATGTTATAAATTAATAATTAAAAATTCGATTAAAATCCGATATCCTTTCGAATCCGTCTTATATCCGTGTAAAGAGGATATTATTCGAATCCGCTTAAAGAAGATATTATCTGAATTCGCCCGACTTATAAACGGATAAGGATAATCATACATCCGATCCGTTTAATATCCGTTTACACCCCTACTCATAAGGTGTCTAAAATATTTATTAAATTTAGATTTATAATATCTTGCTGGAGTCTGGATAATTTTCTTGGACAAGAGTGTAACCTCATTTTATCGATGTTATAAAAATTGGGAATATTCAAAAATTGTTGTTGCGGGGCCAAACAATTATGTTATTCTCAGAGAACCCGGAACATTTTTTAAGATAAATTGAGCTTTAGGATTATTTACCTCATATTTCATAGACATAAGTCAGCTCATATGAAGAACGATGGCTCTAGGGAGAGAAAAATTTCCGTCACTTTCTAGCGAAGAATTCGACCAAATGAGAAGAAGCACGAAGAAATTCAAAGCAACGATTCAAAGCGGGAACAAAGAGATGGGAGAGGAAATGATCGATGATGAGGAGAGAACTCAGCCGATTGAGCATGGGAAGGGAACGTACTTAGACTCGCTGGTGGACAATCAGTCTGAAGACATTCGATTTGAGGAACAGGATATGGAGAATTTGTACAGGATCCGAATCATAGAACAATCTGAAGGCCATCCTTATCCGCGAATCGTCATTGATGATGAATACCGTGAATCCCTTAGGGCGGCTTGGAAGGACACGCTAATCCTTCGAATATTAGGGAGAAACGTTAACATCAACATCCTGTCCACTAGGATAGACAAGCTCTGGAACCTCAGGGGGGGCTTTAACCTTATCGAGTTGCGCCATGGGTGTTACGTCTTGAAGCTGATTGACAGAGAAAAAGCTTCGTACATTCTCACGGAGGGGCCGTCGGTTGTATCAGGACACTATCTGGTTGTCAAAAAATGGATGCCCAAATTTCAGGCATCGAAAGACCGAATCACTAAGGTGATAACCTGGATAAGAGTCCCAGAGATGTTCATAGAATATTACAAGGATGAGATAATCTTTTACGTTGCCACTGCTGTTGGTAAGCCGATTAAGATAGATAAGAATACATACTGGGGTGCCAAGGGGAAGTACGCGCGAGCATGTGTGGAGATTGATTTAGAAAAGCTGCGACGAAGTGCGGTAGGGATTGATGGTACAGTATATCCTATTGAGTATGAGAATTTACCAGCTATCTGTTTCCAGTGTGGCCGTGTGGGTCATCGAATCTCTAATTGTCTGAAAAAAAGACGAGGCGAATAATGAGACGCACGGGGAGAAAACCGACGGTACTGAGCTACCGCCATCCGCACCGTCGGAATCTACAAATGGCCCGACATATGGCAGCTGGATGATAGCCAAAAATCGAAGGGGATTTAGGCCCGGTGGAAACCAGAGAAAGCCGGGACTGGATTGTATCTGGAATTTATGCAAGCCCTATTCCAAGGAAGAGGGATGAACTATGGGACTCACTTGAAGCTTTTGGAAGCTCACATACACAACCGTGGGTACTGTCGGGGGATTTCAACGACATACTTTTCCCTAGCGAGAAAAGTGGTGGCAAGGAAACAAATTGTAGAAGATGTGATAAGTTCCAGGATAACATGGATAGATGTAACTTATTGGACCTCGGAGCTGCCGGGACTTGGAAAGGAACAGTAATTGGAGGGGTACGTGTGAGCTAGAGAGAGTCTCGATCGTGCTCTAGGAACGAAAAGTGGACCTGCAATTTCCAGATCATTATGTGCGAGTCCTCTCTAAGTTGCATTTGGACCACTGCCCAGTAATAATCAACACCCTGGGAGTGGAAAACACTACAAGCAATAGACCCTTCCGTTTTGAAATTGCATGGGATATGAGCCCTTCATGCAAGACTGTGATTGAGAAAGAATGGGTGAAAGAAGATGGATTCTTCACTAATTTGGCACGACTGCCTCAGAAACTTCGCAAATGGAATCGGGAGGTCTTTGGGAATCTCTTCATGAGAAAGAAAACTCTAAGATCCCGAATTGAAGGAATTCAGAAAATACCCAGCCACAAGCTACACGCCCACCTCCGACATCTTAAAAATGTCCTGTAGAGGAATACAACAACATGCTCCGTCAAGAGGAAGCTCTTTGGTACAAGAAATCCAGGATAAATTGGCTTACCTTGGGTGATAAGAACACAGGATTCTTCCACCTTACCACTGTGTGTCGGCGGAGAAGAAATAAGATTATCACACTTAAAATTGATAGTGAATGGATAACGGATACAGCTGCACTCCAAGAACATGTGGTGAGATTCTTCTCTACTCTCTTTACCGCGTGGAATAATAGCTGTAATAGAAGCCTACCAGCTAGCTGTTATCAGCGTAAGCTCCCAGCCGATTGCCAGAATACAACATCGGAAAGCCCCACCTTTGATAAAGCAAAGAAAGTTCTTTGGTCGATGAGCCGCCCTTTTAAAGCCCCGGGACCGGATGGGTTCCAAGCTTTCTTCTACCAACGACATTGGGATACAGTGGAAAATGCAATTGTGGAACTAAAGAGAGATTGCTTTAATAGAGAATCTATTTACGAAGAGATGGGTAAAGCGTATATATGTTTGGTCCCGAAAACGCAGAATCCTCAAGATGCTAGCGAGTTTCGACCCATTGCACTCTGTAATGTCATCCTAAAGCTTCTAACGAAGATCTTAATGCAACGACTCAAACCGTACATATCCGATCTCATTAGCCCACAACAGAGTTCCTTCATCCCCGGTAGAAGAACACATGACAACATACTTATCTTGCAAGAAGTGTTACATACAATGCGCAACTCCAAAGCCAAAAGGGAGGTATGATCATTAAGATCGACCTTAAAAAGCGTATGACAAAGTTAATTGGAACTTTCTCGAGGAGACACTGAATTTCTTCAGTTTTCCAACTACGGTGGTGAAGATCATAATGAGCAGTGTACGGTGTGTTAAACCAAGCATACTCTGGAACGGAGAGCCCATGGAAGTGATTATACCAACATGTGGGATACGAAAGGGAGATCCGATTTCGCCATATTTATTTGTTTTATGCATTGAACGACTTTCCTATCTGATTGAAGAAACTGTTAAAAATGAGCTTTAGGACCCGATTCCAGTTTGCCAAGGAGGCCTGCGGATTTCACATCAGCTTTTCGCAGATGATATCATCATGGCTGCGAGGGTGATGAAGAAAAATGGGCAGACCATTAAGAGAATCATAGATGTTTTTTGCTCAGCCTCGGGTTTAAAAGTGAATACAGCCAAGTCGAAGATTATGTTCGGCCCTAATACCCAGTCGGTAGCCTGGAGAGATGTGATGAATGAGATAGGGATCGAAGAAACTAGAGATCTTGGCAAGTACCTGGGAATAGGCATGTAAACGAGCCGAGCCGATTTTTTTTTTTCTGGCTCGGGTTCGGCTCGGCTCGAGCTTTTTAAAAAATATATTATTTTTAATAAAAAATTAAAATTTCTAATTATTAAATATATTT
>JBBMKE010000009.1:17303222-17313428 GCA_037834125.1 Lippia alba | reverse complement strand
TGCTCAGGGTGGGCTGAGATGGTGACCGGAACAGTATTTTCTGGTGGAAAGTGTTGTACCTTCTTTGTAGCCACGCCGTAACAGTGTCCTTAGGAGGCCGCATTTAATGCACGTGGTGGTGGAGGGAAACTGCATTTAATGCTCGCGTACGGAAGGTTGGGGGTCGTTTCGACCGTCCACCTCGGTCGAGTGTGGAGCCTGGGTCGCGACCGCCAATCGCGCGAGGCATAAGGTTTGGCAAATTCCTCCCAAGGGGTAGGTCGATGACGAGCTCGTGTTCTGGATCGGAATTTAGGGGTGTCCCCTTGTCCACGTCAGCTGCCACATGGTGTGCGCTGAGCGGCCATGTAGGAGCTCCGATTCCTCCCTTATCACTATTAAATATAAAATATAACAGTTGCCCTTTAAACCATTGATGTTTGTACAAAAAAAATGTACTAAGATTCAACATGCAAGCTCTTATTTGGTCATATCATTAATTGGGTTCTATCGGGCATGGGCTAAATCTTTTCAAAGAATGATTTTAATCGAAATATATATATTTAACATACTTACGCTTAAGCAAAATTCAAACTTAAAATCTTGTCTTGGTAAATGATTTGATTGACCAGTTAAACCTACTTATGTTTGTAATTGAATTATGACTAGTCAAATCATAGTAGTAGAGGAATAAATATTTTACGTACTCATTAAGAAATTTCAGTTATTCAGATAAAAAACTATAATGCACTTGTCATACAAATAGTTAGTTCAACAGATTCGATTATGAACTAGAATTTTTGTAAGCAGTGTTCATAAAATAAAATTAAAAAAGAAGAAGAAGAAGATGATGATGCTTGCAGCATTTTTGAAAATTAGCAATTCTTGGACAATCTTTACATGTACAAAAACTTCTGTTTATTATTTAAATATATTAAAATTAATTTTATGTTAATATATTTTTTATAATTATTAAATTATCATTAATAATAAATAGTATAAAGTAATAATAAACTAAACAATACTATATTTAGAAAAAAACAAAAATTACATCTAAAAAAATAAAAAATTAAAATGAAGTGAAAAAAAATAAATTAAATCAATAATATTGAGGTGATAAAATAAATAAATAAAAGGAAAAATAAAACAGCAAGAAAATAATGTAATTTCTAAAATCTGAACCACCATTATCCACAAGATATATACGTATACATAAGAACCCCGACAAATACTGACCTAAGTCTATCTAAGGCTCAATAATAGGCCCATAATTTGATAGCTTTCAAATATCTATTTCGTAGGCCCATTTCGCATGAAAATTTGGCAGTTTATTCAGTTTATCACATATTCTTTTATTATTTCCTAAAAACTTAAATCCGAGTCACACTCTGCATGAACTTCTCCAGAGCAACCACCGATGATCCACCTTTCCTCACCGCCGCTGCGCCGGCGCGTTTCATTTCCATCACCCGCCGCCTGACCTCGTTCCCCGTTCTCGACTGGATCAACTCACGAACTCGTTTTTCTAACTCAGCCGCCGTGACGAACTTGTCCGCCGCCTCTTCCAGCCGCAGCGCCACCCTCATCTCCTCCACCATAGAAATCCGATTCAGCCTCTGCTCCGCATACAACGGCCAACCGATCATCGGCGCTCCGGATGACACCGCTTCGAGAACCGAGCTCTGACCACAGTGAGTCACGAACCCGCCAACCGAGTCGTGGCTCAGCACATCCCTCTGAGGCGCCCACGACTTGAGGACAAGACCCCTCTCTTTCGTCCTTGCTAAGAAACCCTCCGGCAGCACCGCCTCCAAGTCAGTCTCCTCTGCCGCGTCGGAACATCGAACAGCCCAGAGAAACCTACAGCCACTGTTTTCCAAGCCAAGCGCCATTTCCTTTAGTTGTTCAACGGGAAACGCACCTTTTCTTCCAAAACAGAGAAATACTACGCTTTTACTCGGCTGTGAATCCAGCCACCGCATGCATTCATGGTCTGCTCCGCCAACCCCGTCGCTTTTGCTGCTGCCTTTGTCAGCAATAAATGGCCCAAGTGGATAAACCGGGGGAGTTGGCGCGTTCTCAACACACAAACCATTCGCTAATGCTTCCATAGCTCGATTCTCAAGCGCACGAAACGTATTCACGATGATTCCATCGGATTTCGCCGCTGTCATCGAGGCGTGTATAAAGTGTTCGTAAACTTTACTCTCACCAGGTAAAGTTCCTTCAGGGAGATCTGATGAGCGAATTTGTGGGCAACCAGGAATTTCAATAAAATCATCAAGTTCTCCAACGTTATGAGAAATGGTTTCTTGAATAGCTGGAGAGTAGAGTAAATGGCAAAGGCCCGTTGCGCCGGTGGTGTGACAGAAATAAGTAGGTATTCTCAAGCTAGAAGAAACTTCAAATGCCGGGTAGCAGAAGAAATCAACAATGATTGCTATGATTTTCGACCTCCGGGAAATTTCTCGGAGCGCTTCAATGAGATCCGGGTTGCTGTTACGAGAACTTTCGAATATGACTTCGACAAACCAGTCAGAGGCGGAGCTTTGCCTGACATCAGGGGTCGGGAGGTGGTGGTAAGCAACGGTCGGCGCAGCAGCGCTCGGTCTGACTGCAGCAGTGCTGACCATCACGACGGAGACGGCAGGGTAGTGTTTGCTGATGAAGTTAGCAAGAAGTGAAATGATATCGAGGTGAAATGGTGCAGCGTAGAGGACGATGGTGTCCTCCATCTCCCTAGATGGATTTTCTGTGCTCTATTTGATTTGTGCATTGATTTAGTCACGCACATTACCATTTATAAGCAGTCAGGATGAACTTTATCAACTCAAACAGCCCCCAAAAGACTGTAAAATAAGAACATTGCGTGGACGATAATCTACGGCTACTCCATTTAAAGTATAATGCTGCGTTTCTCTTGTAGGCTGTACTATGTCTACTTTTGCAAGCGATAGGTAAGGCCAATAAGTCAGTAACACAGTGAAACAACAACCACCCTTCTGTACTTGGGTAGTTAGGGTGGCGGAGTCGGTTTCTGTTAGTAACTAGGGCACTTAAATGCATGGATACGACAACAAAACGTAAGGGACCATGATACGGATTATTTCTTAAATTTATTATGTGATAGATGTCCAACACAGTAACTGACGACTGATGCATATGATATGTGAAATAATATCTTTACAAGTATTCGTAAATGGTGGTTAGAATAATAGCCCGCAGGGTCGCTCATTATTAGTGAAAATATATAGACGGATAAATAGTACCGGAGAAACTTGGGAGTTGGTTGATTAAGCAATAACATCACCGCACAATATATTTTCCGCCTATAGTTTGTGATCCCAGCACACATTTTCAACGTAATTATGATCACGAGGACCAAGATGAAAATTAAAAGAGAAAACCCCTCATACGGACCATGCACGGTATAAATGCTACTTTTGATTTTTTTTTATAACACAATTATTTTTTTCACGTGGTGTGTGTATATAAATAAAGCACGAGATGGGGCAGGAAATCTGATCTCCTATAAAAGGGTCATATTATATCATCTAAAAACATATTAGTTTCCATCAAAATAATAAGTGATCCAGTCTGAATGGCTTGATTCCAAACAAAGGAGCCCTAAACTCGATTCATACAAGAATTTCTCATAGCAAATCATGGGCGCAGTATCATTTTTTAGAGGGAGAGATTCACGTAAGGACTTTAGAATGGACACAGACACGACAACCGGAACCAGAAATACTTCTGAGTTATATAAAATCAGATTAGAATGTGTAGCCAAATCACAAGTTTAATATATCACAATATCTCGAGCAGCAGTAGGATGTTAAGTTTTTTAAAGCACGTACTCTGGCAACATTTTCGGGAAAAAGAATTCAGGAATTGCGCCAATAACCTACCCTGTTATTATCCAAGGCCTCTGACATACTGATCAAGAGCTTTATTAAATAGCTCACATCTGCACAAACAGCCAAAAACAAACCCTAACCATCAATCACCAAAAAGCATACAAAAAATATAATTCTGCAATTGAAAAGAAACTTGATCAAAGAACTATAGGATGCAGAAACATAATATACTGCTTTCATGTTCAGCCTTCAGTTCTCCAATCATGCTTAAAAGTCGAGCATTTTCAGCCAAATTCCATTTTGAAAAGTTACCACTATTTCGATAACTATAGTATGGAGTAAAGTTAGAAGAAATTTATCACTCACCTTATGGGAGTTCCTGGAGAATACAGTGGATTCTTGACAACATACTCAACATACAAGTTGTAAATATACTTCAGGGAGTCTCTCAGATCACCAGTCCTTGGATGAGTGACAAGGATGAGCTTGTAAAAAGAAGGGAAGAAACAATTATTTTATTTAAACACATACGAACAAAATATTTATGCAGCCATGTCATGTGAAAAAGATCATGCAACAAGTTGTAAGCATGGAAATCTTATTTCCCTCATAAAGGAATTATAATATTCTGTAGCAAATTTAAAAGAGGAGATTCAAAGCGCATAAAGTATTTATTGCCTTGTTCATTTCAAATATTGTGCACAAAAACCACAACCATGATCGTCTATCATCTATGTACATGCATTAACATGCCCACTTTTGTGCCACTTCCATACACCCATTTTTGTGCTTCCCATCATAAATCAAATCTTGGAGTTGGAAAGTTGATGCATTTGATTCAAAGGAAAAATTCTACTTTTCTTTAAGCAGTGATATGCTATTAGGACAATCTAATATTATCCTTGTTTCCACACAGAGATTGTATTCAGACACTAGTCATTGTGGCAGAAAAAATCATTCATTCAAATGCCTCAAAGAGCTCAGAAATGGTAACATATACTTAATCAAGCGTGATTATAAGTGATTTAACATTTCCAAGCACAGGACGAATGCCTTCACAGCCAAAGCTGAATTCAGGGAAATAGTAATCAGACAACGATTCACTTCCTAACCCAAATCCAGAAGGCCTCAATTGCAGAAAACGAAAAGCCGTAAACAGAAAGTTACAGATAAATACTCTCTTGCATCAACAATTCTCCACTCCAACGAATCCAAAATTCATCAACAAAATGCTAAGAACCTCAATCCACATACAAAATCATCACAAAACTGCACATAGAACACCAAGCATCATTTCAACTAACCTTAATCCCAGATGGACTCTCCATGAAGCTCAGCTTATAAGTATTGGTACGAAAACTGTGAAAAGAACACCCTTGTCCAGGCAGCTGTGGCACCCCAAGGTTCCCTTTCTCAGCACTGCCCAGTACCCACCAAACAAAAAATCTCAAAATTCTCAAAAGGGCACGGATAAACAATCACATACTAATCAAACAAAATAACGTCAATCCACATCAAAATAATCATAATTGGAACAGGAATTTCATCGAACACCTGGTTGGATCCATCTTTGCGGTCAAGGATTTGAGAGAGAAGAGGAGACCAAACATGAGCTTTTGATCTTGCTGCGAACTGAGAGTCCTGAGAGGTCGATTCCATTCTCTGTAAAGCAAACAGACGCCATTTCTGTTGAATATGTAGAGCATGTGGGCATTGTTCCCAGATACAGTAGGCGCAGGAGGTGATGGACTGATTTCTGAGCTTCCGAAGAACTGCATTTTCCTTGGAGATTGATCAGAACTTCCGGATTAGCAATTTCGCCGATTTCGTTTAATCAGAATCTTGGAGAATCGGTGAGCGCTCTCTGTGAGGTATGTTTCGTCAAGACTCGGCCGTGATTATTCCCGATCTGAATTTTCAATAGCTCGACGACGTCGTGTTACATAGACCCGCAATCTTTCTAACATTCTTGGGGAAATATCACCAAAATAACATTTTTTTAGGGAAAATTACACCTACCTACCCTGCTAGATAGGGTAATTACAATGTGGTCCATTTTTATTTGAAAATTATAATTTAATTCTTGAATGTTATGTATCGTTTGTGATCGCTCAATTCCGTTAAAATTCCGTTACGATTGGATCTATCCTTCTATTAATTTAATGAATAAAATAACAAATTCATCCCTACAATATTCATATTCCAACAAATCGATCCCTATGTATTATACATATAACAATGCAGTCCTTGGGATCTAACAGAACCCTAATGGAATAGAGGGATCACAAACGGTTCATAATATTTAGGGATTAAAATATAATTTTCTATAAAGATGGATTATATTGTAATTACCCTATCTAGCAGGGTAGTCAAATGTAATTTTTCCTTTTTTTTTAAGAAAGAGATGGCTTTGTTCAAAAAAAAAAAAGAAACCGATATTTACTAAAAAAAATAAAGCGAAACATTCTCCAATTTATGTCCCCCTAAAATTACATAATTACGATTTACGATTATTGATAATCTATGAGACATGAATATGATGCATAAATACGAATATAATGATACGGATATGATATGAATACGTGAATATGATGCATAAATACAAATATAATGATACGGATACGATATGAATACGGTAACACGAATATTTTCGTAAAACTCACATATGAAAGGAGTCGGACTCGGACATAAATATCCTACACAACAAAATAATATTTTTGAAATGTTCGTGCATCATAGTTCATAATCTATGATGTACGAATGTGAACATAATGGCACAAACAAAATATAGATACACTGATATGGATTTTTTAAAAAAATTCCCCAAATGAATCAAACAAGAGTATCTCGAGACAACACAACAAGACAATATTTTTATAAATTTCAAAATTATCCATGCGTCATATCTTATAATTACATATTACTCCATCTCATTAGATTTTACACGAATTTGTAATGATAATAAGAAATTTAATTTTATTAGATAGAAACACCCAATTTAAGTATTCAGAAACTTATTATCCCAAAACAATAGTTGGTCATGCAAAGAAGACACTTTAAGCTAACGGTTTGTAGATATATTTTAAACATCAGGTGCTCAAATTAGAACAAGCGCAAATATAATAGCAAGTTAAACGGCTAAGTGTAGACAGTACATAACAAATAAAAAGCCAAATCAGTATACAAAAACATGCGCCACCATAGTGCTCCTCTAGCAAGCGTATGATACAAGGAAATGCACCTCCAACTGCAAGTTCATCTCAGCTAAACACAAAATATGAACAAGTTCAAATCGTAACCAAGGCAACTCTTTCGCAAAAACAAAGAAGAAGGATGGAATGAGACGAGATTTTGGTTTTTAGTACTCCCATTTCTTCAGTTCCATGCCATCAGGAGCGCTTCCTTCAACCTTCTTTGCGCCCACTTCTTTCCAGTTTGTTGATAGCACCGTTCCGTTTGACTCGACCTGTTGCGAGGAGAAAGTTTAGAAGAAAACATATATAGTTATGAACATTATTGTTTCAAAGTTTTACAAGAATACACCCAATGGGTTATTTCTGAAAATATAAAGGCTTGTGTTCTTACAAAAGATTTGCTCATGGCTCTTCTGGTGTCCTCATCAGCGTCACTGTATATATCTCGGAAGAATTTGTTCAAAGCAGCATCACCATCTAGTTTCTCATCCTTCTCCTGATATCCCAAGGGTCAACGAGTTATGCAGTTAAAAAGGGAAACATTTCAAGAGTTCAAGCTAGGGAGAAACAGTATAACGATACTAAATTATATACCTCTTTTTTCATCTGAGCTTCCAATTTATCCCAATCCACTCTTCTTGGTTTGGAGGAAGGATACGCGGGTTTTAGATTCCCTGTTGAATTGAATCAAGACAATAAAGTTTAAATGAAGAATTCAAGAATGAAAATGTTATTGGCACTCGAAATTTGGCAAAGAAGACACTTAACCTGATGGTACATTTGGTTTCAGTACAACATTAGCGTCTCTTGTAAATTCAAGGGAGGTCCAGTGGACAATGTCTGCTTTGGCAAGTCGGATTTCAATTTTTGTAGACATGACTTCATATCTACACTTGGCAGGAACTATCTGTTTCAAAAGAGCATAATATAACATCAGATCACAGAAAAAGTAAGGAACACTAATATCCCTATATCATTTCAAAAGCCAAAGGGAAAAAATGTACAACAATATAGAGGATATGGACCACGTTCTGCTTTTTGTATGGGTAATTAATACTACAAATTTTATTTTTGAAGTACACCATTTCATTCGACTCTATGACTTCACCACCCTTTTGTATGTTCTAGCCGAATTGGAGTTGGTATGACATTGTGATTGCCATATTCAATGCTATTTTATTTGAATAGGGAAAGAAAATACAGATGGGATAGATTTTCTAGCTGAGTATATGTAAGTATATACACAAAATTGTTCTGATAGGGAAGAAAACAACAATTATTCTGTTGGCCCCATTGTGAAGTATTTACACTACAAGGATGATGACCAGACAGGATTTTCCATAAAAGATTGAACTGTGGACAATGACTTATTCATGCAAGCATCACCGTAAGTAGTTTTTTTGGTTGGAAATGCATGCAAGGAAGATATTACTCCCATGTAATATGAGCTCCAAACTCGTAAACGAGCATGTTTTTAAACATACCTTTCCAAATAATCGAGGTTGAAAATGATATATTTCTTCACCAGGGACCTCGATCGACACACTAAGCTGAATATCCACCAAGCAAAAACCACTGATTACTCAATAACCGTTTGAAATAGTGAAGAGAGAAGAACTAGTAAAGCATGCTCGACTTACTATTTGTTCACCAAAATCAACCACAATGCTGCTTGCAGATATGCCTTTAGCAAATATTGTTACCACCACTTCATCTGGTTTCTGATAAAATTCATGTCTGTACTTTACATTGAAAAAAATGAATTAAGAAAAATAGACTCATGGTTTTGGTACATCACGTCATGAAGATTGTACATGTTCTGCCGTAACTTGTCTAATCACTCTACAAGGAAAGTCCACATCACTCAAATTATATAAACATCCCAGTATAGGCAATTTCCAACCAATGCTCAGAACCCTTTATACTGTGCAACAATAAGAAGAGCAGAGTAATTTCTACCACATAAAGTAACTGATTATATTGTGTACTACTCCTACATTAACAGTCCAATTCGGGGGATATAGGCTTGTCCTTCGAGTCAGAAAGCTTTTCTTCAACGGCATTGATTTGGTGTCAGTATTCTCTATTGGACCTTAATGAATTAAAAAAATGGAAGCAGAAAAAGCTGCATGCTCTATGTTTTACAAGGGGAATATGCAATTATCACTCAGACCAAATTACCTGTATTTTGGTTTAGTGGATGACACTGAGGTTCCTTGACTGGACAAGCTGGTGACTGGTGGTAAATTATTTGAAATCAGCACATCTTTGGAAGCTTTACCAACTACTTGCTTAGTCAGCTCTGCCTCTTCCTCTTTAAAAACAAACAAGAAAATTAAATCCATATGGAGAACAAATCATACATGACCCGAAAACAGTCAGTCTATTCTCATACTACAAGTACACTACTCTACTCATATAAAATGCCTATTACATATCTTAATCATTTCTTGAAAGCTAAATAGACCTCCGTTGCACAAACAATTTTATAAATTAGCTTCTGGCGAATTATATTGGACAATAATTTAAAAAATACTTATATTTATAACCTCCAAATTAAGAAGATCACAATTAAAAAAGACATAAAAAAATACATAGTAAAAATCAACAAGCCCGAGTAGGTAATTATATTACCTGCTATGCATTCCTCGCATTCTTTGATCATATTGGTGAATCTGGAATCTCCAGGGGCCAAAGAAGCACCAGTTTCCAAGGCTGTCTTAGCAGTCTCATACTCTTCAAGCTTGACACATGCCATGCTGCAATAGCAGTAAATCAAAAAAGTATGACGAAGAAGTCGCAACAATAGTAAAATATTAATCGTAAAGTATTTGGTTATAGAATTGATGTCCTAAATTTTTATTAGTGGTTGCTCTAGTACAAGGTTCCTTGGTACAAAGGATTGGAAATCCATCCTATCATTCGTAAAGAAACTTATGCGTTTCCAATCCTTGGATTGGAAACTCATGTTTTAGATACAAGTCAAAAATGTTGCATGAATCAAATCCATAGATTAACCTTAAGGATTTCAACTCCATAACAAAACGCTTCAGCCATAAACGACTCACCCTTTACGAAGATACGCTTTTGCCAGAGAATGATTCAAACCAATCGCCTTATTCGCATCAGCAACAGCCTCTGCTCGTCAAAGGTTTACAGAATATTACTTACAACAA
>JBBMKE010000009.1:17235997-17246962 GCA_037834125.1 Lippia alba | reverse complement strand
AGATCAAAATTTTATTTTCTTTTACGGTTAAATGCAATTGGGGGGGGGGGGGGGGATTATTGTTCATTAAGTTGTTTTCTTCAGGAATTTGCTTATTATTAATACCTCATTTCAACACTATATTACCTTAATGAGGGTTATTCATATTAATGATTCAAAGTTGATTTATGATACTAAAATGAGGTACTAATAAGCAAACTCTCGAAAATAATAACCTAATGAACAATAACTTTTCGCCCCAAATTGCACTTAATGAAAAAAATTCATTTTTCATCAATTATTTGACGGATGAGACCAAAATTGTAACTTTTTAAAACCAATGGGACTAAATATGCTAATTTCAAAAGTATGGGACTAAAATTGCAAAACGTAATTTGCTCAAAAAATTATAATATAAACTTTGCACATTTTTATAATTTATCATTCCAACAAATTTTCATTCCAAACTTTCATCTAATAATTGCATTTGTAACAAACCGCTTTCTAAACCTTTCTGTCAGTGGTTTTTATTGCAAACTGTCATCCATCATTTGCATTTGTAACAAATCGTCATCTAAGCTTTTTTTTTTTTTTTTGTAGTTCTGGTGAAAATATAACTGGCGTGTATATTTTAAAAACATGTTATGTATCAAGTTTTTTCGGAAAAAAAATGCAGTGAAAATTTATTGGGATGATAAATTTTAAAAGATGAGTGTAGTTTTGAATAAAAAAAATCTTTTTCCCTATGTATAATATTATGTGGACCATGTAAGTTGTAAGTTGTAACAATATCAAATCAATCTTAGTAGGCTAATTTCATTATTATTTATGTATTTAAAAGTAATCCTAATATTCTAAATCTGACCTGATATTTTTAGCTCGATCGAAAGGCATTAAATTGGATTCTTAAATTAAAGCAAAAAAAATCTTACCAAACATGATCACGTCTAATGCAAATGTTGATAGACAAAAGAAGAAACCAATACAAACCATTTGGAGTTGCAATTTACAATAGCTAGTGTACAACAAACTGATAGTAGAGCTGCATCTAAAACCCTCCCTCAAAAAATAAAAATAAAAAGAAAAACTTTACTAGTATCACTGAACAAGAGGGCTGAGGGGTAAGGAGGAGAGTTCCAAAAAATTAATCAAAAATAGGGAAAACAGAGAAGTGGCAGGTATAAATAGAGTTGTAACTTGTAACTATTGATCACTGTAACTTTTACCAGAGAAGAATTTTCTACTATGAAGATAAAACAAACTTGGGAACAGCAGCAGCATTGTACTAGTAAGATTTAGCAAAAATTGCAACTTCGTCGGCTGGATTGCCGGTCATCAGGCATTTCTTTGTCCCGTCGGGCTGTTCGAAAGGGAAACATCTAATGGTTGCTCCAGTTTCTTCTTTCACCTTCAGTTCCTCGTCGTCGCTGAAAGAAATGAATTGAGATGTCGGAAATATAAAAAATTGTGTTGGCTAAGAAGAGAAGAACCAAGGTTTATCTAAAAGAGAGGAAATATCTTTTCAAAAGTATGATGAGTCGTACCTGGCTGACCAAGGGCCTCTTGCCCATTTTCCTTGAGCTATTGCCTCTTTAAGCTCATCATAAGAGCTCACATCGACAATGTTACTAGAAAATTAAATGTTTAGAGTCAGAATTTGTCGATCATCAGAAGCAGCCTGAGGGAAATGTCAGAACATGGGGGCAATACCCTTACGATGTTTGAAATTTTACCATGAGGATAATTTTTTTAGCATTTATATTTAATGTCATATTGAACGTCGTTGCATGATTCAGGAACACTAAATCCTATGCCCAGACCAAAATAGACTAAAGAGTCTATTTCGCAGTAAAATATACAATCTTATGGCAATCAAGCTAACCAGCTTTGTGGATGAAACTTACCTATCTCGAAACGCAATCGCCCTTTCAAGAAGAGAGGACTGGACCTCATCCAGTTTGCCCTTGATGTAAGCCACCAAAGTTGAAGATTCCACAGATATACCAAAAACTTTCCCTTGTTTCCCAGGAATATCTCTTCTGGACACCACCACAGTCCCACTTGAAACATCTCGAGGCCCAATTTCAATCCTTAGAGGGACACCCTACACAGAAAACATAAATAAATAAAAAAAGATCAGGACTGATCCTCTATTATCAAACAAGTATTGTTAATTGCTCTCTAGAAAGTGTATTTTTCCATGAACAATTCTACCAGATAATATGCTACACCATTTCACTAATGAACCAGCTGATGCTCTTAGTTCTATAAAACATAAAACATTTTAGAACAACATTTCTAGAAAAGTTTCTACACCATAAATGAATTTGTTGATTCCACGCTTTACCTGCACAGTTAGTTTCAGTGATGAGCCATTTCTCCCAACTTGCTATAATAAGGAACATACCAGCAGTATGGAACATTAAAATGCTTATTATTTAATGTTTGCTTGCATTAACAAAATATTAAATAAGATTGCTGGATGCTTGCAGAAGATAAGTGGTTAAATCCAAGAATGTTTTCCCCATCTCTTGTCTTCAAGAGATTTTTATGTGTGGGGAGGAACACTTTTTAGTCCCCAAACTGGAGAGCTGAATCTGAATTTACGAAGCCATATACATAAAAATGACCATACTTTTGCTCATAATTATATCTGGGTTTTGTCCATAATCCTTCCAAAATTTTTTTTTTCTTGCATAGGGATTAGAACGATGTGCAGCCAAGAAAAAGGGTGCAACAGCATGTAATGGTTGACAAGAACAAACCTTCATTTCCCAAAAATTGAACTTCCAGCCAGGTGTCCTCTGCTCGGAGTCATCAACCTTTACCTTGATTCCAGCAGCTAGAAGAGTCTCTTTCACAGATGAGGCAGCATCTAAAACCCCTGCCCTTTCATCTGCCTTCTTCCATATTGGAACTACTACGACCTGGAAGGCCCACATAAGTTGAAGACAAACTATATAAGCAACTATAACATTACATTTTTGCAGGCTCCTAAAGCACACAATTCCAAAAGCATGTTATCCAGGATATTAAGAGAATCTACGTGAAAGCAAGTAAATTTACTAAGGATTATGTGCCTCACCCAGAGTTGGCATAGATGTGAATTAACCAAGAAAGTTCAACGAAGAAAGCAAATATCATTTGCTTCACAAATTGTATGTCATACTCATAAAACTTTGTTTCATCAATCACATTTAACACCCATCACTTTGTTTCAGCATATATGCTTTTAAGTTTTGCTTTATGACAGCCCACCACATAATAGGATTAAAATACAAGTAATTGAAGTTATAGAACCAGTACCAAGAATAGTAGCATGAGCTTCCGGTGAATGCCCTTCAAAATTACCTGTACAGGGGCTAGATTTGGGGGAAGCATCAGGCCAGCGTCGTCCCCATGTGTCATAATGATACCACCAACAAACCTGGTGCTAATTGCCCATGATGTCTGCCACACATGCTGCCTTTGTCCATTTTCATCAGTGAACTGTATGCCACTCAATTTATTAGATTCTAAAGGATTTCAACACATTGCACATTAAGAAGAAGAAAATTAGTGGATACAAAGATTAAAATAGATATACCCAAAGAAAAACAAAAACTTACAGCATGAATTAATTGGAACTCGTTACTTTTTGAAAATACACACAACTTTCTACTACTTTTTGCTATATAAGTCAAAAAGTTCTTGAGTTTGTTACAGAGCACATCAAACATAAATAAAGGCATCCCTGGATTCTAGATAACTCAAAGTAAAAACCATATTCCCATGATACAAGGGACAAAACTGCATGTTGGATGACTGCAATGTGAGTTGAAGAAACAATCCACAGTACAGATATAAGGACAGGTAGTGGAAAACAACCCTAACCTTGCAAAAGAGTTTGCCTCTACAGCAGTAAACAGAAAAAATTAAGCACACATAGCCAGAACCTTAAGTTACTTAAGGTGATACTTGAGTCACAAACCTGTGTTCCAAATGCACGAGAAAAATTCTGCCCAAGATTATGGCTTGTTCCAGCCTGCAAAGCCTTTCGATCACCCATCATTGCTTCAATTGTATAGGTCCTTGAAGCACCTGCAAAGGTCTCCACCTTTGATTTACGACCTGCAATAACAGGTATCGCAGCTTGCTCAAAAGCGAATTTTATGTACACATCTATCATCTGTAAGGCCTGCAGTTCAGCAGCATGAATTTGTTAAAGAAAAGGCAAGACCATATGTTCAGTTCGGTTAAAACAAAGAGAAACCTAACCTCCTTTTCTGCCTCCTCTGGAGTAGCATGAGCTGTGTGACCTTCCTGCCAAAGGAATTCAAGGGTTCTCACAAATGGTTTAGTACGCATCTCCCATCTTGTGACATTCGCCCACTGAAACAAAATAAACAGTAGAAGATATTACCAAATACTCCTCCCGGTTATAATGGAAAAAGAAATGACGTGGTCCAGAGATACCTGATTGATCATTAATGGAAGATCACGGTAGCTGTGAATCCACTGGGTGAACATGTGGTTCACAATTGTTTCACTGGTAGGTCGAACCTGCCACAACCTCAAGATGTGCAATAATCAAAAAGTAAACTCAGGTTGTATCTTTAAACCTTGTCCAGCAAATCATTGATCTCATACAGGAACAAAAATGGAGAAACTGACAAATCCTGGGCAAAAGGGTGACAAATGTGTCGTAAAAGTAGTACAAGTAAACATACCACAAGCTTTTCTTCAAGCTCCTTTCCTCCTCCAATTGTCACCACAGCCAACTCAGGACTAAAACCTTCAACATGACTAGCTTCTTTCTCAATGAATGAGTATGGTATGAACTGCAGTCAGTAAGTGCACACTCATGAGCTTAGCCTAACTACCACACCAGGAAAAATCATGTTATGCAAGTTTCTAAACTAACAAAGCAATAGCACTTGTTTTAGAAAGTACCAACCCCTCATGGGTACAATTTGGTGCGCTAAGTCTCAAAAATTGACTGAAAATATATCAGAAAGGCTACAAGACATAATACATCCACTTTCATATGACACAAAGTAATTTACTAGAGCTACAATCCTTTTGACTGTATCTCCAGAATGCAACTTAAGTAAGCCAAATTACTAACATAATTGAAATCATTGTTCAGCAATAAATAAGGTATTTGAATCAGTTTCTTTCCCCACATCACCCCAACACCTTAATCTCAATAATTTCATAGCAATAATAATATCAAACATTCCATTGCCAATGACGGTTGATCCTAACCTGAGGGAAATACATATTACTATGACCGGTCTCCTTAAACTTCACATTCAGATACTCCTGCACCAATCAAAAGCCCCGAATTAACTCAAATATTCAAAAGCACCACAACAAGAGGAAGCCCTAGGCAACAACAACAAACCTGAATTGCTTCCCAAATGGCATAACCATAGGGACGAATAACCATGGTGCCACGAACAGGACCATAATCAGCTAATTCCGCATTAGCAATGATATCCAGGTACCAAGCATTGAAGTCCAGCGAGCGAGGAGTGATTACTCGATCCTTGTCTTGCTGGCCTTTGGGCTTGGCCGAGGTGTTCCCGAGTTCAGAAGGAGGAATGTCAACGGTGCTGCTTTGAGCGGAGAATTTGGCGGCGGAGAAGGGGCGGAGGTGTACAGGTAACTGGCGGCGGAAGTGGTGGCGTGGAACTGCCGCCGCGACGGAGGATAGTGAGGTGAGGGACGGCAGTCTTAGAGCACCCATTTGGTGGTGGAGTGGAGATTCGGGTTTCCGTAAAGATGAGGTTTATATATATATTGGACTTCTATTTTTCAAAAATTATTTTAAAATGACACTTTTATACCTTTTTGCGACATTTACTAATAAATAAAAATGTTAGATAACATTCCAATATTATTTTTATTCCATTGTGTAAATCTGCAAACTCAGATTTAATAACTTAATGATTTAACCATATACATGTTATCGTTGATATTTGAATTTTTTTATTAAACTCTTGTAGTTTATTTTTAACTGTTATATCTGAGCAAGTAAATTAAAAAAAGAACGTTTTCGTATCTCAATATAAAAATAATTTCACAATTTGATCAAATTCAGTTAATAAATAAGCTAAGTTAAAATATGGAAAATTATAGACAAAATCTTCACAACAGGGAACGCAAAGGGCACGAAATTTCTTAAGCTAATATTAGACTACATAACAATCATCCAAACCAAAACATTCATAGTTGAGGAAAAAAAAAAGGAAAGCAAGAAAAAACCAAGGCAGATTATCATGAGATAATCTTGGCTACGTAGCATGAAACTAGTAAGTAGGTTGATTACATCCTCTTAGGTGACTCAATCAGCAGCATCAGCTCATCAGCTAAATCATCATCCTCCCACTTCATGTATGGGGCCGCCTTTGGCGACTTTGGAGAAACACATCCAGGGGAATGGTAGCCGCGAAGAAGCTCTGGCGGCACATCTTCCATCTCCAAGAGATTCCTGATACTCTTGACCTTGTTTAGAATGGGGGTTAGTTTCATATCCTGATTCTTACATCTTGGGCTCTTTCATATATTTTACCTATTAGTCGAGGAATAGTTACACACGTAACTTGATATTTGGCATAATTACAAAAACTTCCCATATGTACTATCTAAGATTTGGCCTAACTCACGTTATTAAGGGGCACGGGCAAGATATATGGTATTCATGAAAAGTTTGGGAAGAAACCGTCAAAATGGATGGATACAAAATGAAATATAAATTTTTGTGAGGGGTGGCCTTCGTAACTTCTCAAACCTCAAGGGAAGTTTTTGTAATTATGTCAAACCATTAGGGTATGTCAGTGTAATTATCCCCATCAATCATATTAGAAAAGAAGGAAATGGCTAACCTCCTTCAAGGACGGCGGCTCAAATGCATATCCATCCGATAGCTGCAGAGATGCATCTGATATCAAACATAATGCAAAATAATTAACTAGATGGAACATTAACAATTAGTTGAAGTTGTTGATTATCAATCAAAAAGGATATGATTGTTATTACCGTTATATATTCCTACAGTCTTCATGAAGTAGTCCTTATCCACAGCCTTGGACTGAGCTCTAATGCACTCCTGATGATTGTGTAGAAATCTTTCTTCCACAACAGAACTGGGAATATTATCTTCTGCAACAGCATTTATCTTCTTTCCAGTACTCGGAACCTGCTTCAAAGGTGGTTTGACTGAGTTTGTTAGGTCACTGAGTGCTTTCCTACCACCAGCTTTTCCTTTCTCAGGTGCTTTGGACAATTTTGCTTTGGCAGGAAATGGATCTTTCTCATCGGAAATGACTTTTATGGGATTTTCTTTTTTCACTGGGGGAAGACCCGAAGAAGCCTTTCTTGAGGAGTTTGATATGTCATTGAGAGCTTTTCTTCCACCAAGACCTCCTTTCTTTTCTGCTTTGGCTACATCAGTCTTTTTCCCGCCAAGAGCCGTACCTACATAAAAAATAAAGTCAATATGCTAGCATCTACTTAATATAAATCTAAACGAACAAAAAAATATCCAAAGCTATATCAGGTGAGGATTACCATTGTAGAGGAAATTCAGGTTCTGATCCTGGATTACGTGATGAGCTGGGGTTGCCATAGGTGCTTCTTATGCTCTGGAATTGCAGACCAATTTAGAGTTAGCTTTTAAACTGCAAAGATAATAAACCACAAAATTTTATATAAATACAGGATACCTTTCCCTTTATCAAATTCAATTTTGAAATTTTCGTGATGCCTCCTTCATATTGGGAGAAGAAAACAGTATGATCCACATGAAACAAGCAAATGTATTTTCGGACCTAGACTCTAATCTGAGAATACAAACAACCATGCCATATGATACACCAAATAGTGCATGGGAGATGGTCCTAATGTAACATGAAATGAAAATCATGACCTGATGCAAAAGACTTGCTAATACACTATCTACCACCATTTTAACATTATATACAACTCATGAAGTGGATACCTAAAAAACACCTTCAGAAATCTGAATCTAGGGTTCTTATGGACACCATATACAATTCACTTTGGCACAACCAAGTACATGTAGAGAACGCCTGCCTAAATCAAATAAAGATAATAGTAAAACCTACCGTTACAAGAAACTAAACACTATCTACGAATTATGGGAAACTAAACCATCAAGAAAAACTGCAGCACATGGAATACATAACTTACTTTCCCCAAAGTGAAGCAGAGAAAACAGAATACATATTCTAAACAAAACAAAACTCATAATACTCCGGCATCAACTTCTCCCTTGAATGGAGGGATTTGGATTGTTCTAAGTTTTTATCACATCGCGTACGAGTAATCAACGCACATAACCAAACTTTGAATTTCATACATAAAAGCCCTGAAACCGACAAAAATTTAAAATTTCAAGAAGTACAATCCCTTGGGATCAATTTCACCAAGCTTATCAGCACTAAATTCACACACGAAAACGCGCACAAGTTCTTGTTTTCACACAGATGTGCACACAGCATAAATTTAAACCCTATCTTCTCGTAAAATTACAAAGAGAAGGTTCAACCTTACTCACGGTAGAGTGTTTGCTAGAGTTCTTATGCGTTCGATTGGAATTCTCCCAATTCGCTGATCTTCTCAGAATATACACTTAAGAAAAATTCTCTTCTCTGCTTTCTTCACTCTTCTTCGTTTTGCAGATTACTACGGAAATGTTAGGGCTTTAGGAATTTGGGAATTGGGGGCTCTATGTTTAATATATCGTGAGGGCGGTAGAAGGCTGGAAAGCAACGGTCAAATTTAGACCATCTTATAGAAATACACCCGTTTTCGACAGATATTACAAGTTTGCCACCCTTATTTGTAGTTGGGCTTGGTTTGAATTGGGCTAGTGCTGAATCAACTTGGGCCAAATAGCTGAGATTGGTATTCTTTAATTTCTTAAACTATTCAATTTGAGTTCCATATATGATATATCACTTGCAAAACTTTTGAAAATTAAATCAAATTATTTCGTTAACATCATTCAATAATGAGGCTTCAAAAGGAATTGCAACAACCAATAAGAATTGATTCAAATTATTCTCCAGAATGATATCTCGAGTTCGAATTCTGTTTGAGTATGCGTGTATTAAAATAAAAATAAATTACAACGATAATATTCTTAAAATAAGGTATAAGCTATGACATTATCATATTCTCAATAAAATGCCGATTTTTTTTTAACATCGGACAAAAGAAAAAAAAATGATAGAATCTTCAGGTGCCACCTCCTTCGAGAGTATGTACGAGGGCTACTCCAAACAATCAAACTATTGGATCGAATATCTCATTTTGATTAACTGATCCAAACTTTTATTGTGCTTTCTTAAAATATATTTTAATATAATTTTGCACGATATTCTTAGGAGAATACAACAGTTAAGGATCACATTACGTAACCGGATGATCATCAATATCTTCTTTCTTAATGAAATTAGTAATGATTTTCGAGTCACATTCAATTTCAATTTCTTAATAAGATCAAATATCTTAGTATCAAGCATTAGTAGTGATAATGGTAAAAATTGACTAAGTAAAGTCCTCGTTATATAAACTAGCTAAGGTCCTCGTTCTAGAGTCCTCGTTATAAAGGTCTCGTAACTAGCTGAGGCAAGTCCTCGTCATAAAGACCTCGTAACTAGTTGAGGCAAGCCCTCATCATAAAGGCCTCGTAAGTAACCAGGACAAGCCCTCGTCATAAAGGTCTCGTAAGTAATCAGGACAAGCCCTTGTCATAAAGGCCTCGTCAATTACCAGGACAAACCCTTGTCATAAAAGACCTCGCTAATTACTAAGGCAAGTGCTCGTTTCGTAAGCGCTCGGCGAGTGAGTGCTCGCTCCTCGAACACCTGACACGAGCCCGACATAAACAGTTGCCACCACTCTTCAACTGCCGCACGCTTTAAGAACGTGGCCCGCGATTCTCGCGCCCACTAAGCCAAAACGAGCTCACTGAAAGTCGGCATAAAAGCCGTCTCTTTCACCAGAACAGGGGATGCTCACATATACATACCGAAACTCTGCCGAAATTTCCACTGAACTGCTAGATCCAAGCCATCGGATTTGCTAAAAGAACCCACACTCAATTGGTTCGTCGGAGATTCGAAGCCGATCGCACACCTTCAAAGGCGACCAATTTCCGGCATTATCAGAGTCCATATTTAGGGATTTTTCGGGAATTCCCCGACACTTAAACGTAAATAGTAACATATACAAGGAAAAGAAAAAGAAATGATTTAATTTAATGGTTTAGCGTTATATTAGCTTGACCAGATATTGAGTTCGAATCCTAGAAGATAAATTACCATTCGTAGGGAGAACTTTATACCATAAATAATTTGTTCGGGCTCGTCGGCTGGACCCATGAAAATGAGTTAAAAAAAAAGGAAAAGAAAAGAAAACGTTGTTACTTGTTACAACCCATAGCGGCAACTAGGTAAAACGCGACTAGGCTTTAATATTATTCCTTTGGGAGCGAAAATAAATGGGACAAAATAAACTCATAAACATAAACCCTATCCCCTCTTTCCAAAACCCTAATTTGCGAGCTCCATAGGGTGCACGACAATGGGTGGTTCAAGGCGAAAGTATAGGAGATCAAAGACTCACAAGGTACAAGTCGGATTGCCGAAGAAAAACCCTCACATATTCAAGCCCGCGTTCAATCTTCCTCCGAAATTGAAGACTCTGTTGGATCGCCTCTCGAAATGGGATGAGAAGGGCAGCGTCATCGAGAATTACAAGTCTTTCGGCGTCGTTTCCAACCCTAATTACCTCGGAGTACGCTCGCGTACTTCTCACATCGTCGAGAGCGATGATCTCCAGATGCCTCCCTCCGACGAGGAGCCTGTATCGGATGTTAAGAGAATGCAGCTTACAACAAGCTTTTCATGCAAAACTCCAACATAAACACTCACTGCAAAAGCTCAGATCTGGTAAAAACTTGGAGAACAAGAT
>JBBMKE010000009.1:17148708-17172034 GCA_037834125.1 Lippia alba | reverse complement strand
AATTAATTAAAAAAAATTATATTTTTAAAATATTTGTATGAGAATTTTTGGATTGACATATCATTAATTTTCTATATTTATTAAATATAAAATAATTAATTTATCTTTACATATACTTCAGGATTTTATTAAATAAAAAATCTTCAGGATTTTAACACGTGTGTCGTCGTGTCCTAGGTATAAAAGCGGCACGGGATCCCCTATTTTACCATTATGTTTCATCTCTTGTTATGCCATTAGATCTTTGACACATGACAGTAATTATCAAACCCAAAACAAAGAATACTAACTGGCATTAGATGGAAAAATCTCACCGTTAGTCGAAGAACTCCGTTTTTTTGGAAAGTCCTCTCAAGTAAGGAAACTTGCTTTGCAGAATCAATATAGAATTATAATGGAATTCTAAAGATATGATAAGTCAAGATAATTAACTAAAGCAAAAAATAAAAAGATTTGTGAAAAACTTGAAATAACGACTCAACTCCAGAAAATTAGAACAATCTATAATACAGAAAAAAGCTGATATCTAACAAAATTTAGGGAAAACACTAAACCTAATAGCAAAGAAAACACGAAACCTAACAGCAAAGCAAAGAAATTTAGGAAAAACACTAAACCTAATAGCAAAGAAAACACGAAACCTAACAGCAAAGCAAAGAAAATTCAGAACGCTTGCAAATTGAATAGAGATGCGGGGAATCGAACCCCGAGCCTCTCGCTTGCAAAGTGAGTACTCTACCATTTGAGCTACATCCCTTTATCATGTAAAAAATATGTAGCAAACAACACTCATATGAAGAGCTTCACAATCACAAGGACAATCAAATTATAATTACAAAGCCCACACAAACTAGTACTGATTACCTCATATACTAATTAGAAGACATAGTTGCACTCTGTTACAGTTTGTAATTATCAGAATGCATTATTTATCCAAGCTTTTCAAGATTAAATTGCCTTCAAATTCAAAGTGTAAAAAATCTGCATAAGAATGATGTTGAACCCCTTCTTATGAGCTGCTCTAATCAATCTGCATATTGAAGTATATTGGTGATGCTATATACCAATGCTTGAAATTTCTTTTGCAAGCATAGGACTTGAAATCTGCACATCAACTTTATATAGATAATACTATTTTCTTTCATTACATCTATGCAGTTCAGTAACCTTCAAATAATTCTTAAAAGAAAAAAAAAAGATAGAGAATGTAAGAAAAACCTAATATACTTAATAATGATTCAATCACTTACATAGCGTCATATATGTAGCTATCAAAGAAATAAATCACGATTGTTTCTGAATAGTATACAGTAACGTTCTTCCGTTTTCAGACGAAAAGGAAAAAAATGTGATGAACTCAAGTAGTGATCTATTTTATATTTCAATCACATAAAATGATATTTTTATATCAATTTTCAGCAAGATTTGAGAAAAGTGTACAAGGATAACTTTTAGAAACAAAAACAAATAAAGACATGAGTTGAGTAAAAAGAACAGAACACCTAGAAGACATGATAATACCCCCAGCTTTTCAAGATAAATTGTCTTCAAATTTAAAACGCACAAACCTGGATAAGAATGACCTTCTTATGAGCTGCTCTAACCGATCTACACTAATCTACATATTAATATCTTAGTGATGCTACATAGAAATTAAATAATGGAAATTTTTTATGCAAGCATAGACTTAAAATATGCTATCTTGCCCATCGTTATGTTGTCTCTCTCTTTACGAGCCCTTAACGCGCCGTCGAGAAACAATGGTAACAAAGGCCGAGGATGCGGCGGAGCCAGAGACGAAATTATCTCCGTTCGTTAATTTTCAAAGAAAATAGGGAAGAAGAATTGTGTTTCTGTGGAGGGGCTTAGAGAGAGAAACGGAAGTTCTTTGACCAACGGTGAGATTTTTCCATCTAATGTCAGTTAGTATTCTCCGTTTTGGGCTTGATAATTTACCACTACGTGTCAAAGATCTAATGACATGACAGGAGATGAAACATGATAGTAAAACAGGGATCCCGTGCCACTATAAAACCACCTCCTAGATAATTGTTCCTTGATTCTTCCTGTCCACATACATACGCCAGCCACCATGGCTCTCCGTCTCCGCCGTCGCCTGAGCCGAGATTGTCTCAGCCGCCCGCCTCCGCCGTCACCTGAGTCTGATTGGGCTGGGCTTCCCAATGATCTTCTTGCTCTGATCCTGAAAAAGATTAAACTGATAGAACAATTTGCGGTTTTTCTTTCGGTTTGCAAATCATGGAGGATTGTTGCCGGTGATAAGAGGTACTTAGCCCCTCAAATACCATGGGTTCAGGGACGGAGCTACATGGAGGCGGGGGTGGCGCCCCCCCTAAATTTTGAAAAATTATGTTTACCCTCCCTTATATTTTAGAAAAATTTTAATTTTACCCTCCTAATTTTAGATTTTCATTCCCCCTAATTATAAATTCTAGCCTTTTTATTTTAAAAATTTTTGTTTCGCCTCCCTCCTCGTAAATCCTAGCTACGTCCCTGCATGGTTATGCTCCCAGACAATCCGGAAGATAAATATCATCGGCAAATATACAGTCTTTCCAAAGAAGATGTATTAACAAACAATCTATATATTCCTGAATTTTATGATAAAAGGTGCGTCGGATTGAACTACAGATGGATCCTCACAATATCGCGATTGGGCGGCGAGATGAATTTAGTCCATCCAATTTCTCGCAGGCAGATTGAGCTTCCTCCTCATACCTCCATCGAGGACTATAAACGTAAAAGAATTAGTCCGAGTTATATGTTCTTTACTAAAGTGGCATTGTGTGGGAATCCATCGGAATCGTTAGATTTTACGGTGATGGCCGTTCATGCGACGGGCAACTACGTTTACTGTTGGAGATCTTGGTCCAAATATTGGATTTTGGTTAAGGGCTGGGTCTATACTGTATAGGACCTGAGTTGTTATCAGGATCAATTTTATGCGGTCACGGTTCATGGTAAAATTTTGGTTTTCAAAAATGATCCTGAAAAATACTTGGTTCCTCATTCGATTGGGAAGATAGACTTCATTCATGAGTTAATGTATGTTGTGGGATCAACACGTGGATTGCTGGTTGTGGCTTAAGACCGTGATGAATATGAAGGGACACTGTTGATACATCTACAAGACGAGGAAGAGGGAGCAGAAGTGAAGGTACCAGAGGAGGAAATGGAATGGGCAGATGTGAGATATGCTTCAGTTAAGTTTCATGTGTTTGAATTGGATTTGATCAATAGTGGGTACACGAAGACTACAGATTTGGGTGATAGAGCTATTTTCGTGGGTCACAGCAACTCGATGTGTTTGGATCATGCTTCAAAGTTTCCAGGAATCAAATCAAATCATATATATTTCACAGATGATTATGATAATACGTATGTTGTTGAAAGGAGGTGGAAGGGACATGGGTATTTACAACTTGGAAGATGACCGAATTGCACAATTTAAGATTGACGAATCATCACACCGAAGTAGAATTAGTCCCCCGTTCTGGTTCATACCGTCCTTGTGATTATTATTTGTTTATCTGTTTGTTTTAAACATGCTCTGAGAGATTATTTCATGGACTTGGTCTTACCGCAAGTTTTTGCAATTAATTCCCGAAAATATGGGTCATAAACTCATAATCCTCAGTAATAGCAAATATAACTAGAACAGAATGCCAACTAACAATGGGTAGCACTTCCACATACATCTTCTAGTATCAATCATCATCGAGAGGTTTCTTGAGCACCATGTGACCACCTTCATCTCTGTCAAAAAGACGTTCGATCAATTCGTCCCAGTTTTCCTTAGTCTTGCCCTTTGTGGATGATGATCCGGAGGAGGAATCTCCACCAGAGTTGTGTGAGTCCTCATTGTATTTCATGTCGAACGTTCCGTATTGAGCAGGAGAGAAGGCATGGGGGACTGATAAAGTAACAGCCCTACGTAGGGCAGCATTATGCTCGTCTACGTGCTCTTTCTCTAATGTCTTCTGTCTCTCCATCTTCTGTTTTGGAGGGATCTCAAAGGCCTGATCTTTCTCATGCAGAAGCTGTGCTTTGGACAAGTTTTGTTATTTAACGTACTGCTGGTATTTGAAGTAAACATGCAGACTGAGAAAAGGGATAGTTACACTAACATTTCCCCTGTATTTTGATGATTTCATATCTAGCTTTTTATGAATACACTAGTTCTCCTTGAAGTCTTACTGACACACATTTGACTTTAAGTTCACAACTATAGTAACATGCCTTTGGCCAAATCTTAGACTATGTCAGGGTAAGTGCTTGTAAATTTTCAAATCTTAGGGGAAGCTTGTGTAATTAAACCAAACCTCAATGTAATTATTATCCAAACAAAAAACTTACTTGCAAGGCCTTTTGGGATTCTTTCTCAATCCAAATAATGGCGTGGTCCGAAGTAGTGTTGCAAGAGAGAACAATATGCTCAAATCTTCCATCAACCGGCACAGCTGTCCTCACAATGGGAGGAAATCTTCCGCATCTATGATAGTGTATATTGAATGTGAAGGTCCAAAATGAGACAACGTCTGTTTGATTAAATTACACAGGGAAAGTTGTATTTTTGTACCGGAAAGGTTTTCTCTCAACTATGTGATAAAGGCGGCCAGGTGCATACAACCTTCTTGGATCTTTGAGCATCCTTTCCTCTGATATGCATGTATCTCTCATGCACCTCAGGCATAATAGGCATGGCAAACTGTTGAAAGAGTAAAGGTGAGGTAAAAATCAAATTTTTAATTGGCCGACAACGAAGTAGAGAATGAAATAAAATATTTTTACTTAAGTACATCACATCCCTTTGCAGATCTCGATATCAAAAATGATCCTCACAAGTCAAAAACGAAAAGCTACAAACCACCTCTTCGCGTTTCTAAAAATTACAGCAAACCGCCACTGTGAAACGAAAACGTTACAGGTAAAGTGTAATGTTGCCAAACTCACAAGGGTGATCCGCGTAATTTTAGAAAAATTCAGGGGGTGGTTCTGTTGTGTTTCAAGGTTTGAAGATGTAAAGGACCCATATGTTATGTACCAGAATATTGACTTGAAGATGTCTTCCAACGGCGTGGCTGTTCGCGGCAAGAAATCATCCTGTTTCAGTAAAACCGAACCTTTCGTAATCCCAAAAAGATTAGACATTCACACATGTCTGTAGTTTCTACAAGAAAACACAACTTTCTGGACAAACTTGCCTGTAGAACAATGGAATTAATCACATCGGCATATCTGACAGCCAAATTAAGCGACATCGATCTCGCGGGAGCAATTGCATAGCACCTGATCCTCTTCCTATCAATATTCCCCAACCTTTCCCTATTCTGCACCACCACCATAGTCAGCATCGCCGCCACACCCGACCCCAAAGAATGCCCTGCAAAAGTCAACGTATAGTTCTTGTTTTTCTCAACCAATTCCTTCAAAGCATCACACTCTTCATTCAAGATACACCCTGCCGCTTTCAACAGCCCGTTGTGAACATATCCTCCATCAAACTTCCTTTTCCCAAGCTTATTATCAAGCAAAACTGCATAATCACTCTCTTTCGCCAAATTAAGGCCTCGTATAGCAAGAACTATGTCTTTATGTTCGTGATCGAGGTATAACAGATACGGAGGTGCCTTCCCTTTCGTGTCCTTATAGTTTCTTTTCACGATCAAGCAAGTTGGATCAATCCCATATCCTTGAGGAGGGTCAAGGCACGGCTGCGTAATGTTGTCCTCGTAGTTTGCCATTATGTAGCGACAGAGCCTAGGGACGGGTTCGAATTCTTCGGGCGTGGCCAAAGCCCATGTTTCACTATCGTGCCCTGCATTGTGTATGCACCTTTTCCATACCCATCTCGCGCATCCTAAGCAGTAGAGACACTCGAGGAGGGGCAGCCCACAAAGAATCGACATAGCTAATTTCTTCTAAATAAATGATATGCGACCGACACAAAGGGGAAAATGTTCAAAATTTGCTCTTTTGATTGGAGGAAAATGGAATGACAATGAAGTATATCAAAAGGTTGGGTTCTAATGAAGCTGCAAAATTGATTACAAGCTTCAAGAACAGAAATACGGAACAAAGCAATGAACCAAAACGAAAGAACTTCTGTACACAAAATTTCCACTGGTCAACTCAATCCAGCTTCAAGAGAAATATACTAGAAAGAGAAAAAGAAAACCCCGCAATTTTTATGTGGACATCAAAGAATAAATCGGATATACCAAAGAATATGCAGAAAATAGCAACGAACGGCCACTGGTTTTCTAATTCCCCCACTTGGGTTATTGAAAATAATGAGAGAAAAGGCAAATAAAATCCTCGTAAATATATATACCTATACTCGATCAAAAGAAGCCCAAGTAACCATCTCCGGAACTGATTGGAGAAAATGAGGATGCCTGAATGGGAAAATGCAGGGTTTTGAAAGTTTCTTGAATTTTGAGAGGGATATGCGTGAAAAACGAGTTCTTTTTGATTAATACTGGCATGTGGGATCTATTATTCTGTTCTTTAATTTAACCATTCTTGAGAGTTGTGTGAAGAAGACAACTAATGTAAACAGAAACATTGGGGTAGGGACCAAGTCCAGCCAATTATCTCGCGGTTGCCCGCAGGCTGAAAGTCAACTAACAACCTGTTTAACAATTATTTATTTATTGCTAGTAATTTTCGCACATTTGCTGCGTGTGTAAATTATAATTTTTAAAAAAGATATATTTAAATTAATTTTTATATTAATATATATTTTATTAATATTTTTAATATAATTATTGAATTAATATAAAAATAACATAAAAGTATAAAATATAAACAAAGAAGTTGAGAGAAAAGAAAAAGAGTTGAGAAAAGAGAAGGTAGTGATAAAATAAATAAATAAAAAATAAAAGAGTTTAAAAGAGAAAAAAGAAGTTACGAAAGAATTAAATAAATAAGAAAAGAAAAAAAGAGTCCAAGAGACGAAGACAGTTACTATCTGCTTCTCTCGCTTAATAATATAGACTAGCAACCGTGACACACTCGTTACGTCTGCAACGTAATATTAGTGTTATTAAAAGTCATTCAATAAAAAATAATGGAAAAAAATTAAACAATAAATTGTCCATAAACAAATACAAACTATATATTTCAATCAAATACAAACTACAAATATAGTATTATACTTCATTAAAAAAATTATAAATAGAACACCATACACCAAGACTATTGCACTATAAAATATATAAAAATTTATCTTACTTAATATGAAAAAAATTAAGCATGTTAAATCACACAAATTAAATATATAATATCTTAAAAAACACGATTGTGAAACACTGGATTGTGATATTGTAAAGGACGGACTGCTTTCCTTGAGTTTAAATATGATTACATATTGATTGTTTTAGTATTTATAACAGTTAGGTTCCAAACATTTCATTTTTTCATGAAAAGTATTATCAATAAAAATTGTAATACTGAAATAAAATATATATTTTTTATAAGCATAACTCCAACTAATATAAATCTGAATACAATTTATATTAACTTTTGAACTCAATAAAATAAATTGAAGGAAAAAAATCAGAATTAAAATCCGTAATAGAAAAAACCATCACAAATGTGTAAAAGAAAAGCAAATACCATTAAGAAAAAAATATTAAAATGAATGCATAAAAAGTTATTATAGAAAATATTAAAAACAATATTACAATTTATATATTTGTCGAGCAATCCATAAGCTTAAAAAAAATATATTGATATTTGAGAGTTTATCTCAAAATGAATACTAATAATAATTTAATCTATGCAGTTTCACAAAACGTTAATATAATTTAAAATACATTTATATTGAGCTAAACTTAACTGTAATTTAAAATACATTAATATTGAGATAAACTTACCTATTAAAAACGTTACGGAGTTGATGTTCTTCCACAAATTGCAATGGGGTCACATGAATGGTAATCTACATTCTGATTAAAAAAAATTAGGATAAAAAATTAAAAGTAATTTTATCAAATCCAACTCGATAATGTTGTAGGGCAGTTATCCAATTTTTAGGAATGGATTCTTAGTGATGGACCCAAAATACGCGCGCATCATCACCATCCACATGGCATAATCGCGGAGCACTCCTTCCATAACCCAACGACAGTCCTATCAGAACGCTCGCATAGTTGAGGCTTGAGGCTCGCGCCAAACTTCAATCTTCGCACCTCACCATCCTAGAAGAATCGCCCCCGACAAGACCTCACCCTCGAGTGAGTCAACCCTCGGGCCTCTAGCGCTCGCAGGTTCAGGGCACCCCCTCCCGCGAAGATTCCATCCCCGAGCGTCTCAACGCTCGCTTCCTGGCATACGAGCGCCTCACTGCTCGGAGGAATAATCCCACAACTGTCGCTGACATACCAGCCGGGCATAACTGCCTAAAAGGTGATGGTGACGCATGCATGTCACTTTCAGGCTCTCACGCTTCGCAACGTGTCTAGGGCGACACTATTTCAGGACCACAAGGGTGATATTACTAAATACCCCTCGTCCTTAAACTATAAATAAGAGGATCACTTCACTCCTTCTCCAAGCAATCTTCACCTTCTTCACAAGCTTTCTTCACTCACAAGAAACATAAACTGAACTGAAAAACCACATTGCTGCATATTTTCAAGCTCCACACAGCTTCACCTTCTTCCTGGGTGTTATACCCTAGCTGGTAGAATCCACGTTCAACGGGAAACCAGTTCCTGAGGCTCAAATGTCAGTGATGGTCTTCCCTTCTCTAAAATAGAAAGTGTATGGTGTTAATTCCCTCTTGTCTGATTCCAACACCATCACCTGGAATGGATTTCTTCTATAAAAGTGCAAAGCGTAAATAAATTTAAAAAAATCATATCTTATGTGATCGTAATTCCATTATGTGAAAATGAGATAATAATAGTTTGGTCCTACCTTACAAAATGTTGCAAACTTTAAAAAAATGGTAGGATAATATTGAAGATCAGCGTTACCAACCTCAGTGTTCTTCAACGATTGAATGATCTCATCTGAAAATTAAATATATTTAAAGCAATTAAAAGAAATTTTAGAATAAAAAATTCAAAATAATCTTCTTCAAAGCCATCTTAAGGAACATTTTTTGGTCGGAGCAGAGTTCTTGGACGTTCCTGCATGCAAAACTATTAAATTATGTTGGTAGAGTTTGTATTGAAATTCAAAATTAAATAAATAAAAATTATTTTCCTTCTGTGAGCGGAATTCTAATGTAAGAAAAAATTCTTAAGTAATTTAGGATAATAAAATTATGTTTTCTACCTGGTTGCAAACTCTGCAGTGTCGTTTAGCAATGCGTCTAACACGTAATCTTCTGCAATGAAATTCTTTTGCAGACGGAATTCTAAATCTTGGAGAATAGCCTCTCAAACTAAAAGAGTCCAAAATCCCATTGAAATCAATTTTATTGAAATTTAAAAGAGTCCGAAATTTCATTCAAATTAGTATCATCAAAACTCAAAAAATATTGCTTAAATATGAAAAGAAAATAAAATTCAATATACATAAATACAAAATCTATCAAAGTAATACATTTCCTCAAAATATTGAATTATATACCATACAATAAAAAAATTGAGTTACATACTATCAAAATATTGAGTCCGTATTCAAACACTGAGTCGATAATTGAGTCCAGTTACTGCATAAAAGAATCTGTCAAAAAAATAAAATAAAATATTCTTTTCTACCCGAAAATAAAATACACGTAAATATAAATATATATACAGAAATACTTACCATTAGATCTTTAAGTGGTAGAAAATAAAATACACGTAAATATAAATATATATACAGAAATACTTACCATTAGATCTTTAAGTCCATATCTAAGTCAATCTTAGTGCTGATTGATTTATTTTTATCTACAATAGCCAGATCAAACAAAAATTCCTCTAGTCACTTTTCCAAAGATGTCGTAATCTCAGTGCGATATGTGAGCTGAGTTATCCCACAATATTTTTTTTCTGTCAGATAATACCATATTATTTTCCGTTAGAAAATAAAATATAAATACACACATAAATATAAAAATATGCAAAAACGACTTACCATGATCTTTAAGTGATATTAATGTCAAAGTCTTTTTTCTATCTACTACCTACCTACTTCAAGCAGAAATGACTGTAATGACTTCTCCAAAGAAAATGCAGAATTGCAGAATGATTTTGTCTTTTGATAGTTCAAGAAATACGTGATAGGGAGGTTATACGTTAGTGTTTTATGTGTTTGGAATTGGTTATTAAGTGGGTGTAAATAAAAAAAATAAAACGTATTTGAGAAAAGAAGAGAGTTTGGTTTAAAATCCAAGAAGCAAGTATGATATAAATTAAAATAAAATAAAAAGAGAACTTGTGTGAAATTTGTTAGAGTTTTAAATTAAAATAAAATAAAAGAGAACGTGTGTGAGTTCCATTACGTATGATATAAATTAAAATAAAATAAAAAGAAAACGTGTGTGAAATTTGTTAGAATTTTAAATTTAAATAAAATAACAGAGAATGTGTGAGATTTGTTAGGATTTTATGTGAGCTGAATTTGGTTTTTAAAACAAATAAATTAATTTAATTAATAGAAGAAGAGAGTTTCGAAGAAGATAATTTAAATGAGATTTAAAGAAAAGAGAGAAATTTAAAAATAACTTTTATATTAATATTATTTTTATTTTTAATATTATAATAAATAAAATAATATAAAAGATAATAAATAATTTTATTTTTGAAAAAAATAAAGAACTATATACATAAAAAATAAAAAGAATTGAAGTGAGAGAAAAAAGAAAAGGTAAGGTAGAAAAATTAAATTGTTGAAGTGAAAGAAAAGAACGTAAAAGAAGAAAACAAACTAAAAAATAAAAAAATAAAATAAAAAAAAAATCAGAAAAGCGGACATCAAAAGAAACTTTGCCTCTCACACTTAATAGATAGTATAGATTTTTGTTATTATATTTTATTTTTTAAAAAAATAGTTCAACTAAAGAATTATTTGGTCGCCGGACTTTGTTTTTTAGTTAGTATATTGGAAATTAGTAGTGATGATTTGGTGGAAAAGATCATCAAAATTCAAAAACATTATGTTGGCATGATTATACAAATCTTTTTCTTTTACATTTGACTAATTATAAAAGTGTAAAAAAAAAGGTAGTTACACCTAAATTCATCTGATTTTTCAAGTCTACTATTTTAAGAGTTCTGATTTTGTTATCTGTCATTTACCAATTAATATTTGATGTTAAGTTCATGGTGGGAAACTTTTGTAAATTTTATAATTATAGGAGAGATTTATATAATTATATTAAGTAATTAAATGGTTGGGCAAACTTAGTTCTACGAAAACTACATTACATTTAAATCTATTTTGATGATTTCATGTTTAGTTCATAAAAATACAATTTTAGTCTTGCTATTCATTGATCAAATATCAATATTTGACTTTAGTGTGTCTAAACAAATATTAGTTTACATGAAGATAAATTTTTTAATTTTCAAATTTCAAGAACTTTAATTACATCCAACTTTAATTATTATTACTATTACCATTATTGTTGTTGTTTATAGTCCTTTCAAGTTTCTTATTTTATTTCCCTTTTACAATGCTAAATATAAATAGTCGTTTTTTATAAAGATGATACAGATAAAAATATATTTGGTCTAAGCGATTTATTTTTATTCTTTTCATTAACACACAGGCCTGAAATTTCAATAGAACTCAAACCTATAACTTGGCAATTTCCATACGGAAGTTTTTAGTACTAACTATTTGTTTGTCTCGTGTCAATTGATTTATTTTTCTTGCACACTCAAGCGGGAATTCGAACTTGGGACCTGGCCCTTAGTAATGAATCAATTTACCGCTTGGACCAATCTTTTTTGGCTCATATCAATTGATTTATGGTATCAGAATGAGTACATTCCTTAAAATAATTATTAAGAAAAAACCAGCAACTTGCACTTGGGCCAACAAAGTAAGACGAAGAAAGTAAAAAACTTTACCCATCATTGTTTACTAACTCAGAAAATATGGGCCTGATCCAGTTCAGAACAGCCCACTTTAAGAGCCTGAATCAAGCCCTAAACCACAGAAACAAATCTGCAAACCCAACTTTACCCTGCATCATCTTTCAATATCCCGATCATGTCCTCAATCTTCAACTTCATATAAAATCGCCACTCACTCTTAAACCCTAATTTCTTTTTTCCACTGTCCATCTCTCAATTTAGCGGCCTTCCGTCGACGGGATCGGAGAAAAAGGTTAGTTTGCTATCTCACTCAAACGATTAATTTCCCCCCTTTGAATATTTCGAATGCGCAATAGAATTTACGAGATGTGTGTATGCATCCACAAAAAAAGCAATCAATTTTAATGGGGTTTTAGTTCCAATGGGGTTTGGGGATTGTGCTCCATCACATTTGTTGTGGGTGCTGGCGAAAATGCTGGGTTTTTGCGGCTTATCTGTAAATAAGTTTTGGATTGTGACATATTCCTTTTTGAGGATTGAACTGTGAATTAATTGAAATCCATTTTGTTTGTTAGGTAAGTAATGGCTCCTAAGCAGCCCAACAGTGGGATTTTTGTGGGATTGAAGAAAGGGCATGTTGTTACCCCAAAGGAACTAGTGCCACGCCCTTCTGACAGGAAAGGGGTAAGTTGTCTTGAATCCTTGTTGTTATTTCAATTTGATGGAAGTTATGTTGTAGTTGGTTGTGTAAATTAGTTGATATTAGCTTACAGACTGCAGCTATGATAATGGTTCCTTTTTCATGAACTTATGCCGTATTTAATTTGTTGTATGATTTAGAAAACAAGCAAGAGAGTTCATTTCGTGAGGAGTCTTATCAGAGAAGTTGCTGGCTTTGCACCTTATGAGAAAAGGATCACCGAGCTTCTCAAAGTTGGCAAAGACAAGCGCGCATTGAAAGTCGCCAAGAGAAAGTTGGGCACCCACAAGAGGGCAAAGAAGAAGAGAGAGGAGATGGCTGGTGCTCTTCGCAAGATGAGGTGATTTGCTTGAATTAGTTGTTTTTTTCTTAGGAATGCGTTATTGATAATGCGGGACAACTTTCGTGCTCTCTTGCAGTTCATTATTGTCTCAGAAAGTGTTGTGTTTCAATGTTGATGTGGGTTGGTTGTTTGTGCAGGGCTGCTGGAGGGGGTGAGAAGAAGAAGTGAAGACTGAAGTTTGTATTTCAGTTGCATTTTCTGTTTTCAGATATGAACACATTTTCATTTAGATTTGATGTACCTTTTCCGCCCTTTAAAAATTTTTATGATACTTTTACATATAATGGCACTTATCTTCCATGTGAGTTTCTCTGCTTATATAAATGAGGCATGTAGCATATCCAATGTTAATTGTCATCGACGAGGCTTTGGAATGTGGAGAAAGTTGGCAGGGAGTTTTTGCCCACTTTAGGAAGTATTTTGCAGTTTTTGATTGGGTCTGAGCTACGGTTCCGCACAAATTATAATGGATGTTGATTGCTAGAGTTTAGTTATTTGTAAGTGTTTCGAAAGCTTAACCTTTTTTGCGGCAGTTTAAGCGTTCGTATTTGAATTATTACCCATTATTGGTCAAGGCGGTAGCCATCTAAAATGTTTACTGATGGAAACTTTTTTACCTAAAATTCTTAAGAAATAGTTACTTAAAAAGTACCAATACCCTCAGCTGGAGTTTAGGCATTTGTTTGAGAGGATTATTGTGGAATCGGACTTGGGTATTGTTGTTTCGCTCATAAGGGTTTTGAGTTCGTTGATCAGATTCAGATAGTTCACACCTTGAGGGTTTTGATGCTCTAGATGAGAGCATTGAGGGCGTTAGCTTTAAATGGAGGAAGATCTCAGCTTCCATTTGAATTCGCAATGGTTAATCCTTTACACAAAAAAGCACGAAAACAAAACACTCCGAAACAATATTCTAAGCGGTGTGCTCCAAATGCAATACCTAGACCGGGAGGGAGTGAATACTTTTCCCCTTTCTGATGTTTACCAATAACATACTTTGAAAGTCATGCAAGACAACAGGAGATGTTAAATGGAAAAGCTGGCTTGCAAGAATGAGCATTAGGCGATCTTGACATATCTTTACCTTGAAATTACATGTTTTCAAATTTGCATGCATAAACTAAAATTCGAGGACGGTCGCCTCCCGCCTCTTGCCCTCTCTAGCTCATCGCTGCTCACACTGCCAGTTGCCCTGAAATTATACTCAAAACTCACACTGCCAATCTGTTATGACATAGCCATGATACCCGTAAGCAGATTTAAGCAGAGGTTTCATGTGGGAGTGCTTATATGTTAAGAACATTTATTTTCATTCTCACTTGATGAGAGGTTGGCGTGTACATGTGAGTTGGAGGGAGCACTTGAATTGCTGGCACAAATGTTCAGGTTTATCTCCAAATCCAACAATCAAAACTTACAGGGGTTGACCGTGCGTGTGTATGGCACATATACGACCATTATACAATAAATTGTTGCATTTTTCCACGAATTCCTTCACAGAATTACTAGCTCACAACATTATTTGCGCTACGAGAATCTTATGACTCATATCTCGGGCTCTATTTTCGTCAAACAAAAATAAACTGCAGATCACAGAAGCAGCAGAGGCATTTCTCGGATGTAGAGGTTTGAGGTCTCGAAATGGAAGACAATCATGTCTTGAACCTCTGTGACAATCTCTCAACCCCTTCTTTCCAATCTCCAGCAACTCGCTTTGCGCCTTCCTTAACAGATGAAGTGAATCCAGCTGAGCTACTCTGCACGCTTTGTAAAGAGCTCTGCATCCTTGATTGGGCAGCATCTTTCAACTCTCCAGTTTTTTTCTTCAAATTCGATATAAATAGGACTATCTGCTCAATTATTCTAGTAATTGTGTCTTTGCATTTCCCCCTCACTTCACTTGCCATTGCCTTGAGTTTGTCCACCAGATTTTCAGACCGTTCAATGGATTCGTCAACTGAGAACTTCTCTCCAGCAGCCAGCCATGTATCTTCTGCTTCGGCTTCCTCACGTAGGTCATTGTCAACCACAACTTTTATCCCTTGCTTCTGCCAACGGTCTCTAGCCTCATCCAGGGCCTTCGCTTGCTCCCTTGCCTTCTTTGCCTCATCTTCAGCCCATGTCCTGCACAAAAGTATATTAATGTTAATAGAAACTTCATCACATTACACATAAATGCGTGCATTTGTTTATACATATTAATTTCCCCTCTTTTGAGATATCTCAGACATTCATTAACCCAATGTTTGGTTTAAAGAGAACGACGACAGAAGGAAAATGATACCGAGAAAGGAAAATTATTATAAATGAATATGAGTTTCAGTTGACCAAAAAAATATATGAAATTTGAAATTTCAAGTTTGGTTGATCATGGAAAATGCTAACTGAGAGGAGCAAGAAACTAATATATAGAGTAGAGGGCGCAAATAAGTTTTCCTTCACTTCCTAAGCTCTTTCTGAGGAAACTCAATTTTCTCATATCACCAATTTTCCTATCATTTCCCCTTGCTTGGTGTTTTCCTTGACAACCAAAGATGAAATAACATAAATTATTTCATCAATTCTTTTGGTCAACAGGTAAAAATAAAATGAATTCTTACCTAGCCATAGACAGTGCTTTCCGTTCAACTTCCAACTCATACTGTAACCGTATTATCTCCTGATTTTCGGTTTCTGCATCTCTTCGAAGTTTGTTTAGTCTTTCCTTTTCATATGAAATCTCCAATTTATCAGCCAAAAGGGTCTGCAACTGTTCCTCCACCTCCCGCCTTAACCTAGAGAGAAGTTCCATTTCTGAATCAACAGCAGCACGTTCCTTCATCAATGAAAGATTTTCATCCTCTCTAGCATTCCTCAGTTTCTCCACTTCTCTTCTTGCTTCCTCAGCCAATTTCTGAACAGCATTAATCTTTTCCCTTTCCATAGAAAGCTCCAGCTCGAAATTAGCATTAAGATCCTTCTCAACTTGAGCAACTAGAGCACTATGTGCAGTGACAGCATTTTCAGCCATTGATTCAGCTTCAATTCGTGCCAGCTCCTCGCCAACAATGGCAGAAGCATCGCCAGTTGAAAGTGCAATAGCAGCCTGTGCCTTTGTCACAGGTTTCTCGGGCTGGAAAAGCCTTGTATAACCTGTAATGCAATAAGACATAGTTCTATATAAGTGAAATAAGCTCATGACTCTGAAATAAAGTATCTGCATGGATGAAACTCACCAAATGCCAGTGTTATAATACCCTGTTCTCCAGCTGCTAAGTCAGCTGCTACAGCAGGCCATGCATCTGGATCAATCTTGTCAAGATCTATGAAACCAGATAACTGCTGCAAGGTCTGAATTCAAGAAAAGGCAAGTTCATATAAGTTGATCAATAACTTCACGGCTATCTGCAATATAAGCAAGTTAATAAACTCTTCTTCAACATAACCTTTTTGTCAACTGCTAGAAGTTGTTTCTTTTCAAGGGCCATCTTCCAACTCACAAGATCCTGACGAGATAAAGGGCTGTGGCACAAAAAGTTCATCAGCAATTCAAAAACTGGAATTAATTTTTTCAAAGGCACTATTTGAGGAAGCAAAACAACTTCATGTACAGGAACAGCAGGGAGAATGTCTAACCTAAGAAACACATAAGCAGAGACCAATGAATTTTTAAATTCAATGAATCAAAATTAACTTTGGGATAGAAGAGATATTATTTAATCAAGCACAAGGAAACAAATCAGAAATTGATCCGAGTAAGCCGTAACAAAAGCCAAGATTAACCCCTAACAGTATTATGTAACCAGCACTTAACAATTCAGTTATAGTATAGGTGAATGGCTAGGTGAAATATAATGAGCTCAATTTATGAGCAATTATGCACACCTTTCAGGCGAGAAATATACAGGACGAGGGTCTTCATTGCCATTTGATTGCATGTCATGTCTCGAAAGCTTGCTGGCAATAAGACCTGCTTCAGCTAATCCTGATAAAAGTCAAACTAGTTCAGAAACACAAGAGTCACAAAGTACAATTGCATAGAAACCTCTAGATAGTCACCAAGTCAAGTCTCAACTAACCTTGAATGGATGGAAAATCAGGGTCTTCGGGTGTAATGTCATCAAATGCAAGCTCAGAAACATTCTCGATGTACATAGCAGGATAGACTTTTGAAGTTGTGTTCCTACAATAATTAAGAGAAAGTTATAATCTGCAATACAGCCATTTTGTTTCATCCGCAACAATTTTGAATAATCAAAATATTACATTGGCTATCATATTAACAGGCTAATTACCTGGAAAGAGCACTGCTGGCTGAAACTAACCAACGAGCATACTCCCGACGAGTACATAACTCTCCAGGTTGAACATCATCCTCGATCACCTAACACATCTCAGGAAATTAAAATCTCTGTTCAAACTTTTATAAAAAAGTTCAACTTTACCCCTGAAACTCCAGACTGTTTGCACACCCCATCTACATCTTGGACGTAAGGCCTACCCCCGTTTCTACTGCTTCACGGGTCTATGCTATTAGTCATCTAATTACTATATCTTAATATATAAAACTCCTGCACTTGTGTATCGTACACCAGTCTATGTTAGGAGTTTATGGTAGTCTTTTCTGGCATCTCGGATGTTAGGTTAAATATGAATTAGTGCATTCATCAAATATTTTCACCATACAAATCCTAGCAGACAAATTGCAGGGTTCAACCATGGTGTTGGACTCTTCAGGGGTTATTAAAACTTTTGCTTCTTAACTAGAATTCACTTGCAAAGTTCAGTGAAACCCAGAGCTCCATGCAGGAAGTATGACAAGTTCATCTGTTCAAACTGATAAGCTAATGCCTAGCTTCCTCAACTCCTCTCTCTTCCAAACTTCACCAGCACAGAATAGTGTGTCTAACGCTCAAAATCCAGCATGAATGACTTACCTCCTTTATATCTTACTTTCAAGCAAAAAAACAGAAATTCACATACACCATTACCCCATGTAATCAAAGCAACTAGTGCAATTCATCTTATAAGAATAGATTTTTTTGAATTATCTTCAGGCATTGTAACTGAATTAGTTTGTAATTTGAAATGCAAAGGTAATAATACAGAATTACGGAGTGTTAGAGCAACATATCATCTTGGCAAAGCAGAACAGTTGCTAAAGCATTGTTTAATATACCTTCAGAACTTGCAAAGCAGATAATGCTTGACTTTGGAGTTGATCAATAACAGCAGGTACCAGAACCTTTCCTGGAGGTGCCTGCAGAGCTGCAGAGACAACAGATGGAGCAGGAATGCCAGCTGAAGTGAAAATATTTCCGGGGTTTGTGGAGTCAAGAAAGGATCTGTTAACACTAATATTATTATAGTCCTTTTCAAGGTTTTCATTTCCAGATTGATAAGCCACTTCTGCTATCAAAGGTGCTCCATTTGATACAGTTGCATCTAAATTTTTCCAAACGGGAGATTTATCATCTTCATCAACGGAAACCTCCACGTTTTTGCTTGCGCCAACATCTGGAGTCAAAAGCTCTTTGCTTTGATCAACATCCCTAGTTGAAAGCACACTTCCAGACTCTATCAACTCTTCTTGGGTAATGCTTGATTCAGTAACTGCATTCAACTCTGAATTGACAGAGATATTTAAACTTGCAGGCTCAACAGAATAAGAATTCGGTGGGGACCTGGATTTCACTGATTCGTTCAAGCTAGAGTCTGTAACTTTAATTTCTGAATTGGCATCGAATACAGATGGCTCTGAGATTTTGGCATCTGCAAGTTCCTCTGCTGCTGGTTCGCTGGGGTTCTCAGAATCTATACTCTCACTGTTACTAGGAATGCTTGGCACAGAACCGTTGGTAATATCAGATATATGTGGTTTGTCGGTGGCTTCAGGGGAAACCAGACTGTCAGTAATAGCTGATTCTCGTGGGACAGCCTTCGGGATAGAGCTATCACCATCCTCAGATGACTGCCCCACTACGGTATCATCACTAATTCTACTTTCAATAGCTTCACTATTTTCTTTATTTAGAGAAGGATCCTCGTTTGTCCCTGTCTTGCTTTCTTCATTATCAATTGCCGGCATCCCAACTTTCTCCTCATTTTTTTCTCCATTCTCATTGTTATCAGTGGACAGCAAGTCTTCTTGTTGCGTCGCCAAGGGTTCCATTTGTTCTTTAACTCCTGTACATAGAAGTCCATACATTAATAAATATTTAAATACCCAACCAATCGAGGAGATTACGGGACATATTTCCAGAGCCATTTATGGCCAGATAACAACAAGAAAATGGGGGGGATGTCTAAATATGTTTATATGAATGTTACAATATTCCAGAGATGCAACAGTCAATAGAATTTGAAGGAAACTTTTCTTTAGCATCATGATCTACTCAAAAAAGCAACCCTTCACGTTTAGCTGAAGAGCTGCATTAACTCTAACAGATTCCATTTGCTCCATGCAGAGCTCAAATGATAAGAGACGAAATATCTTAATAGCTGAAACATGAACTGGAAGATTTTTACTTACTCGACGCACTCCTATTACTTATGGAAAACGCAGCAAAGGTGAGGCCAGCAACAAGAAAAATACCAGCAGCTCCTGCTCCCAATATGCCTGATAGTAAACTACTTCAGAATTGTTATTAGTCTACAAGAGAAGTCATCCGCATCAGAAAAAAAATACATAATCGAAAATCTACACAAGAAGCACAGAACCATCACGCATGGCACACTAAACCTCCCAATAACAGGCATTTTAATTTCATTTCACAATTCTAGTTTTTATTAATCTAGGATCCACGTAAGATGATTTTATATAAAACTTACTCCTCCCTATTGACAGATAAAAATATATAGAAAATGAAATCACTAGTGTAAAGGTCAATAAATTGCTTGATACAATTAATCAAAAGTTTTGTGAAATCAAAAACCGAATCGAATTGCATTGCACCAGATATTTTAGCATTCTTACAATCAAACACATCAACAACCCGTTCCATGAAAGACAAAAACAGGATATAATTAGCGAGTCGGCCTAGCAGATTAAAGTAATACTGTAGAACAATTCTCTCACCTGCAAGCGATTGCTTGGGCTTGGAATCGCCAGAGTGCCGTCCAGCATCGGCATTTGCCCATCCTGATAAATCATCACCCGACGAATTCGTATCAGTCCACGACGAATTCCCAGAACTACGTCGTTCGACTCCGTTGCCATTAACCGCGCTGCTGCGCACTACCAACGACGCGAAATTGAGACTTCGCCGATCGACCTCGGGAAAGCGAGTCCGCGCAACAGCCAATGGACATTTCCGGCCACCGAGTGCCAATTTGAGCTGAAACGAGCTCGGGCGAAACGTCGTCGTAGTAGTTAATGCATTCATCATTCCAATTCGACAGAAATCCCAACCTCTGATTACAGTAGCCGTAAGTTTCGGGTTGAAGATGGCGTTCCTGTAGCTACTGCTGAATTTCGATTGCTAATCTAGGCGTTATTCCGGATAATTTCTAGGGTTTTGAGGTTGAATTTTGAATGGGGTTTTGCCTGTTTGTTTATATTAAGTACTGTATGCATATGTTATCTACTTTATCCGATGAACCGGCATCTTCAAGTCCGTGACCAACGGACATGAACCGGGCGTAGGTGGCTTTTTTAGATAGGTTTTGATTTGTATAGGAGTACATTTATTATCAATTCAACAGTCAATAAATCATAGAGAGATTATAAAGTGTTTTTATAATCTAATCATGCATCATAGATTACGAGAGTTTTCAAAATTTTGAGGAGCTTTGTAGCACTTAAATTTATTTGGATCTATTAGCCTAATACTCTAGTCTAATTGAAATTATTATAAATTGACTTGTTTTGATTTATCATATTTATCTATTTTTTAGTCTCAATTAAAGATTATGACTGTTTATAATTTTTCTTTTTAAATAGAAATTCGCACATATTTTAATAAACTCAAAATTGTGATCTATTTGTTTAATTTCAAATAAAGAATATGATGATTTATGGTTGGCAAAATAGGATTAAATTGAACAATTACTTGTTTAGCCCTTGCATGGTGTAGGAAATTCATTTGACTAAGATGTCTGACAACACTTCACAAGGCAACAACTACCTGTGAAGCCTTGTCCTCGGCTAGCTTGCAACTTTCTTCGGATTGATGTTTTTTTGGTACATAATGACATAATCTCAAGTTCAATCGAACCAACGAGCATTCATAAGGCCTATATTGGGTACCTTTGTTGTTTGTACGAATGTCTTGGGCGTTAATTATCAATAATAGTTGTGTTTTTTTAGACTCAAATTCGAAATATTTAGTTAAATTGTATTAATATCGAATCACTAAGTTACATTAATTGACGGTGAAACCCTACTAGAATTCATAAGTCATAACAAAGGATGGATACAAAATATTAAATTTCAATTTCAATTCAAATTTAGGATAACTAAAATTTTCAATTAAATTTGGTATTTGAAGTGAGTTTGGAAATTCGGTAAGTATTGGTGTTGTGGCCCACTATTCGAATGGTTCTTGCATTGGTTGGGAAACGGATGTCCGAAAGAATTCCATTGATCCGGCTGTTTCTAAAGCCAAAGCTGTACTCTCGACATCGATTATGTGGAGAAATTTTGGCTGAAAAAAGGTTATTTTAGAAGACGACTCTCTGAACTTAATTAACAGCCTAAACAAGGATATCGAAGACCTCTCGGACGTGGGGATTAACATAGTTTCAGACATCAAGCTAATTGCAACTGTTTCGATGAGGTCTACTTTTATTTTTCTAGACGTGAGACCAATTTAGTAGCTCACAAACTTGCTCGTAGTACGACTTCAGCCTGTATCGGTGCGTCGGATTTTTCAGCTTTTGTTTCAGATTTTCTCTTAGCTGACATTGCTTAGTTTCGCCGTTATGGCTTACCGAACAAAATAAAAAAAGGAAATGACAAAATTCAATATTAGGATCCCTCACTTCAAAGAATTTTGTAAATGGGCCTGGCCTGTTGCCCCCAAATGCCCACTTCGAAGCACCCAGCCTCCCACTATCCCATGGCCCAATCTCACAATCCACAATTCTGAGGGACCAAATCAATATTTTCTCAAAGTTTTGGGGTGGAAGTTCAAATATCCAGTCCGTTGCTTCTTCTGGGTCTCACTCTCACATACAGTCATCGTTGTGAGCACACAAACTCATGCCCGAAGCTCTCCTCGCCTTCCAAAGAAAAATTTCAAGTGAAAGGTAATCCCATTTCCCTAATTGCGTTTATGCGTTTTGATTAATCGCTTCGTCTTGGATAGAATTTCTATTCGGATTGATGCCTATTTTTCGTAATTCAAAGCTTTGTATTTAGTCCATTCTTAATTTTGCTGAAGCTCTTCCCGTTTTTACAGGAAATCTGTAGAATTTATTTCTTATAATTGGACTTGGATTAAATTTTTACGAATCCTTTTTGTTTTTGCTTTAATTTTATAATGAAAAATTGGGACTCGGGAGGCATATTGGGGGTGCGATGCGAATGTGATGACCTGCACTCTCCGTTCCGTATGCAAATAAAATCTTTCAGCAATGGGGTAATCATGTGCAGATTGTTCGGTAGCAGCACTTTTCCAATATGCAAATTTGATTTGATTTTATTTTAGGTGTGATATATGTTACATTGCGTTGTATTAAAGCTGTGAGATTGCTTCCACGATATTGTTAACTTGGAACCTTTGTTGGTTCTTCATCGTGGCGACACAATTACCTATTCATGCAATTGTCCCTTTTCAGGTTTGCAGGAATTTTATGTTAAAAAAGTTAAACAAGGAGCAGATAATGCATTCCTCATTTCCATCTTTTGATTCTTGAGGAACTTTTGTTACAGCTGAAAAGTGAAAAATCTCTCTCCAGTGGGTTTTAAGAAGTTTTTGTTGAGGTGGAAAAAATTGCTGGATTTTCCAATTATGGAGCCTCTATGGAAGCTTGCTTATTTGCTGGAACCATCCTCAGTCACGCTCTTCATCACAGCCATAGCAGTTTCTTATGCGTCTGCTTCTAGAGCCCTGAATTATGGAAAAGAAATGGAGCGAAACCGTGATCTCTCAGAAGCTTCCATTACTCTAGATAGTTCTCAGGCACTAATGATCCCTGTAGTGAGCTCTTGCAGCCTGCTTTTCATGTTCTATTTGTTTTCTTCTGTCTCTCAACTTCTCACTGCTTTTACTGCCTTGGCCTCAGTTTCCGCCTTATACTTTTGCCTATCACCATATATTGCTCAGATGAAGTCACAATTTGGTTTATCAGATCCAT